>PVHX01002375.1:0-170458 GCA_004024805.1 Geosciurus inauris
GGCTCAAGCCTGTAATCCCAGCACTTAGGGAGGCTGAGACAGGAGAATCGCGAGTTCAAAGCCAGCCTCAGCAATGGCGAGGTGCTAAGCAACTCAGTGAGACCCTGTCTCTACATAAAACACAAAATGGGGCTGGGGATGTGGCTCAGTGGTCGAGTGCCCCTGAGTTCAATCCTTGGTACCAAAAAAAAAAAAAAAAAAGGAAAAGGGGTATGAGTGCATGCATTTAATGAGCAGAGTCAGAGCTCCCTGGCTTTAAGGTTCAGGTAGGAAAAATAAAAATCCTTTGAGATGTGCAATTTGGGGCCAAAAGTTTAATATGCATTGAAATATTCTGTTTAAATGTCAGAACACAAGTATGGAATGTTGGAGTTAGGTCCTGCTGAGTTTTGCTCATTAAATGTGACCTTGAGACACTGAGATATATTTGTAGTAGCCCAACAGAACAGTGAAGAGTTTGGGAAGAAGCTATAAAAAGAAATTGAGGGAACTGGCAAAAAAAAAAAAACCCACAAAAAACTGAAGTGGGTGTGGGGGAGATGAAAATTACTATCAGATATTTTAAGGACTGTAATATTCCAGAAATAAGATTTATCCATGTTAGCTCTAGGGAGACAGGGACCACATATAGATTTGATTTCATGTTAAGAAATAATCTTTACTTATTAGATTTTTTCCACAAATGAAATAGCTAACTCACCAAGCAGTGAATTCTCCTACCTGAAAGTTTAGCTTTTACTATAATTGCTCAGGAATGCTGTCCCCAAATTTTTTATTGTGGGGATGATTGATTTAATTTGGGTTTCCTAAGCACTTGGCTATACAACCTTGGAAATCCTTGGATTTATTTCAAAGGATGCTCCAATCCATATTTACACCAAGTGTAATCTTTAGGTCTAATAAGTAGTGTGTTTCTTCATATTCATTACAATTTTCCATATAGATATATAAACTATATATACTATTTTCCATATAGATATATATTTAACTTATAAATAATTTAATTTTGTAACCTTTCAGAATTCATACTATCCATATGAGGTTACATATTGTTTTAGTTTCCATCAGTGTCTATACATGGAAGTATAATCATGCATCAAATCTGTTATTAATTTCTTTCCTTTTTAAAAAGAAATTAAAAATACATTCTATGGAAGAAAGCTTAAAGAAATAGAGGTGAAATATATTCTTTAATAGAAAATCTTAATATTATAAAGACATTAGTATATCCCCAGAATAATTGATAAATTTAATTCTCTTGAAAATCTTAAGTAATTTTGTAGTAGGCAGATGCAGGGAGATTTGATAAATTTATCCCAAAGTTTATTTGCAAGAATTAATGTTCAAGATTGTTCTACTCCTTTAAAAAAATGTATAAGAGAGTTCTTGTCCTACCAAAGAGCAAACTTATTATGAAGGGCAATGATTGAGCAACATGAACTGGAGCTGAAGAAACATTGGATGAGGAATATGAAAGAGAATCTTCCCTCAGAATATCAAGGAGAATTCAGCATGTGATGAAGATATAACAGCTATGTGTTATAGAGAAAATAAAAGCTACTTAAGATATTTTAAATACAAATGGATTTGATTCAGATACGGTCTTATAAAGTCATTAAAAGAACTATGGAAGCAATTTCAAGGCAGAGTCTCTCAGATGACACTTAGAATACTGCGGGAGTCGATTTCAACTCCCATCTGTGAGAGAAGAGACTAGAAGCCACTTTGTAACTATAGAGTGTAAGAATGTACTACTTATAGCCCTGACCCAGGAATCAGGAATCTTACATCTCCACAGCCTCAATTTCTAGTCTAAGAATTAACACTGGACTATTACCAAAGAAATGTTCCCATGTTTTCAAGTCCATGAGTGTACCTACCTCACATAAGCTGATTTTTAACGAACATCTAATGGCAAAATCAGTGTTTGGTTGGAAAAGAAGGTTGGGGAGAGGACTTGGCTGGTGGTGAGCACCAGAATATTGGAAATTTTTATCAGGGAAAACAATGGTTATTTAGTTATTGCTATTTTGAAAAAGGAGCCAGGGCCCCTCATGCTTAAAAGGGAAGTAGTTATACTAATAATTGAGAACCTCTGGTCTATATCAGAAGTTGGCAAAGTTTTCCTGGAAAGAGCCAGGGTTCTTTGTAAGGCTTTGTGACACATTGTCTCTATCACAGCTACTTAATTCTGCCACCGTAGCAGGTAACCAGATAATGAATGAATGTGGCTAAGTATCAATGAAGATTTATTTTTAAAAAATATGTGATGGGTCTCACTTGGTCCAAGGACTGTAATTTGCCAACCTTTGGTCTAGAATATAATCATTCAAATACATTCATCAGTTAAGATTTCATAACCCTAAAAATTGTGCTGATGTGATTATTGTTAAGTGCTTACCTTCTGAAATTGTTTTTCTTGTAATCTCTTAGCTTGAAAGTAATATTTGTAGCAACTTTATTTGATGTAGAATAATCTGTTCTATGTGTTGTCAAGTCTAAAAAAAGAAAAGCAATTCTTAATATGCCAAGCCATTCGACTTTAAAAATTCTTTGAGTCTGAACAGTCCATTAATTCAGACATTTTCACTGGATATGTGACAGATCAATGGGCACCTTGCTTGTGTCTTTGCCCTGAAAGAGGGAGGAGAATAATCTAAAATTGGTATGGTTGAGCTAAATCATGACCTTTTATAAAATTGTGATATTCTATCAACATTGCCAAAGAGCACAGAAACAGGGTTCCTTAGAGGAAAAATCTCCCTTTTCTTGCCTTGTCTACAGCAATAGTCTTATCTTCCTCTAAAATCACATACTTACCTACACACACTCACACATGTGCACACACTCATATTGTCTTTTTTCGAAGACTTCAGATTATCAGTCTTTGAAATGGTCAACTTCATAAAACCAGTTCATCCAAACTCATAATCATATTTCTATTCTATAATGCTCAAGATTCTTAGTATAGAACTATAGATCATGTATATCAAGGCTAAGAAGTAGTTGATGCTCCCACTAATGTTAGTTGATCTTAGCTTACCATTTATCCAACTGGGCATTTTACAGCAAAATAGATTCAGATATCAGATGCTTTTGGAGATTATGCAGGCCAATTCTTTTCTGGAGAAAAAGAAGCTAAAATATAGAGAGGTAAACTTACACAGTGTTATGGTATGCATGTAGTCTGAGTGTTCCTCCAGTGTCCACTGTGATTAAAGGCCATGTTAATTCTATTGGGAGGTGATGAAACCCTTCAGATGCAGAGCCCAGTGGGAGGTCCTTAGGTCACTGGGGGTATGAGGTAGTTTGCACGCAACCCCCTTGAGTTTTCATGAGAGAAATGTTTTTAAGGAACAGACCTTGTCCTCGCTGCTCTCTTCTGGTTTGAGATGTGATCACTTGCTTATTCCCTCAAGCATTCCACCACTGGTGTCTGCCATGATATGATGCAGCCAAGAACTGGGCTGATGTGCCAGTGCCATGTCCCTAAACCTCCCAAGCTATGACCCAAATAAACCTTTTCTCTTCATAAAGTTAGGGGCACTAACTTTTTTGGGTATTTCATTATAGTAATGTAAATTCAACTAATACAGCTTGTTAGTAGAGCTCTAATCTGGAAGACCTGCTCATTTGGTAATTAAATTGTCCAATACAGAAGAGTTTTGCCATACAAAATCACTTCATAAATGTTTTAAAAATATGAAGGACTGAGAGAAAAGCCCACCCACATTTGTTTGAAAGACAACTTCTTAGGAGTCAATTTTCAACATAAGCTGTTCGCTCCTCTCTTGTAAACGTCAGATGCATATTTTAACTTTGGCAAGTTGATATAGATTGCTCATCTCCATTTCTTATAATATCTGTGCTTTTTTGGGAACTTAGTTATATGCAAATGATCAAAGAGTCTGGATGATATATAGAACCTCCAAAAATCAAACTTCAAGTATGAAACCAAAGTAAAAATATAACATCAAGAAATTTTTTCCCCCAGATTTTATGTGTTATGTACTCAAAATAAAATTCCATTTTTTTTGGGGGGGGGGAAACCATACTCATCACTTAATATCTGATAATAAACCTTGGAGTTTTTTCCATACCTATCAGTATAGGAATTGAAATAACTTGTGTTGTGAACAGTAGGAAGGCTGATCTTTAACCCTGCTGTCTTCTTCTCTTAACTGAGTTCTTGCCAACATCTTTGGTCAGAACATTTGAAAAAGAATATTGTCAGCAAAATCTGGAAACTAGTTATCTTGGTGAATAATGGGAACATCCTGTCTCAGTAGAGGAGATTAATGCTACTTCTATGGAATGGACTCTGATATCTGGAGGAAATTTAATACCAGAGGCCAAAGTTTCAGTAATGTACCTTTGAGAAAGCAGAGTTCACTTGAAAATTTGTACTGTCCAAACATGGAATAAAAGATAGAAAAATCATTATCAGGGCTGGGATTGTAGCTCAGTGGTAGAGCGCTTGCCTCGCATGCGTGAAGCCCTGGGTTCGATCCTCAGCACCACATACAAAGCAATAAAATAAAGACATTGTGTCCATCTACAACTAAAAAAAAATATTTAAAAAAAAAAAAAAGAATATGTGTAAAAAAAAAAAAAGAAAAATCATTATCACTGTGGAAAAAGATCTAGCTTCTCTGTTATATTAAAAAATTGCTAATTTTTAAAAAAGTGAAACAAGGTACACTTGTATAGTTTAATGTATCTAGCAAGTTTGAGGCTGATGCAGAAATATCAGTAAACATTTAAATGAAAGTTATTGTGAAACAAACACCATTTATATTATATATAACTAATAATGAACACATGCTCAGAAAATGCTGGGAAATCAGAGGAGGGGTTCCAAGATGGCGGCCTAGATGGACGCCGCGGTCAGTCTCTCCAGAATCGGAGATTGAAGTTGTGGAAAAACCATCTCCCAGCCAGCTTCTGGGCATCATCCTACAGCTAGCTACCCCCGCAGGAATTTCACTTGCGCATGTAGGCAGGACCACCAGGCAGCAGCAATTGCACAAAGTGACTTCAGCAGCAAGTGGTGGTGGAGCTCAGCTGCGGGAGGCTCAGAGCCCCAGCCAAGGGCTCGCCCCTGGTGGGGACTGCTTCTATATGGGGTACCTGGCTCCAGCACCCACCCAACTATGCAGGGCCCGTAGCAGTTGCTCCCATGGACACACGACTCCAGCCGCTAGCCACTGAGGAGCCCAAATTCAGGGTAAGAGTCGCTCCAGAGAACCCAGCGCGAGGCAGCCCCGCCCAAGGGCAGCCTGGGTCTGCCCCAGTTCTACTCCAGAGTTCCTGTAGACTGGCAGGAGCCACAGAGGGCCCAAATCTCTGCTCAGGAACCCCCACGGGTGTCCAGCCAAAGGGAGAACAGGGACTGCTACTTCTAGCCACTGGGGAGCCCAAATTCAGGGCAAGAGTTGCTCCAGAGACACCAGCACGAGGTAGCCCCAGTTCCGCTCCAGAGTTCCCGGGGTCCGGCAGGAGCTACAGAGGGCCCAGATCCACCCTGAGGAAATTCCATGGGTGTCCAACTAAGGTTTGAACAGAGACTGATTGCTACCAGCCACAGAGGACGGCACACCAAGGGTAAAAGTGGCCTGCAGAGATCCCAGCATGAAGAGGCCCCATCCAAGTGCTCTCTGGGCCCACCTCAGTTCCGCTCCAGAGTTCCTGTGGTCAGGTGAGACAGAAGGCCCCAAACCACCCAGGGGTGGCCAGGGGTGCCCAGTTGAAGGCAGACCAGAGCCTGCTAGCCTCCAGCCCCAGGGGAGCCCACACTCACTGTAAGGGTCGCACATAGACTCTCCAGCTTGTGACTCTGCCTAAGTGAGACCTGGGCCCACCTCCAGTTCTGCTCCAGAGTTCCTGTTAACCAGCAGGAATGCAAGAGAGGGGCAAAACAGCCCTCAGGGGCCACCTCAGGAGCCCAGCCAAGGCCATTCCCACTGCCCTCTAGAGGTACATCTGCTACCTCCGCCACCAACTTTAGTGACAGTAGTGCCCATCTGGGGATACTGGGGGAACAGAAGTAGCTCCATGGTGAGACACAGGTAATCTGGAGTGTCAATATAAGATTATAGGGTACAAGCCACAATACCTCAGATTGATATTTCAAGAAAGGAAGATACACAATCAACATGAAAAAACAAGGGAAGAAAGTGCCCCCAGTAAACCTGGATACCACTGTAACAGAATCCATTGACAGCACAGTTGATGAAATGTCAGAGAAAGAATTCAGAATGTACATAACTAAAATGATCAGCAAACTAAAGAATGACATAAGTGAGCAATTACAGGCAAAAATTGATCAATCCAACAAAGAAATAGGAGAGCAAATAAAGGCAACAATTGATCATTCTAACAAAGAGATAAGAGAGCAATTACAAGTAGCAAAAGATTACTTTAAGAAAGAGCTAGAGATCGTGAAAAAAAAAAACAATCAGAAATTCTTGAAATGAAGGAAACAATAAACCAAATAAAAAACTCAATAGACAGCATCACCAGCAGACTAGATCACCTGGAAGACTGAACCTCGGATAATGAAGACAAGATATACAATCTTGAAAATAAATTTGACCATACAGTGAAGATGGTAAAAAATCATGAACAGAACATACAGGAAATATGGGACAGCATCAAGAGACCAAATCTAAGATTTATTGGGGTAGAAGAAGGCGCAGAATTTCAAACCAAAGGAATGCACAATCTCTTCAATGAAATAATATCAGAAAATTTCCCAAATATGAAAAATGAAGTGGAAAATCAAATACAAGAGGCTTACAGGACACCAAACGTACAAAATTTCAACAGATCTACACCAAGGCACCTGATAATGAAAATGCCCAACATACAGCATAAGGATAGAATTCTAAAGGCCGCAAGAGAGAGAAACCAGATTACATATAAGGGGAGACCAATTTGGATCTCAGCAGATTTTTCAACCCAGACACTAAAAGCCAGGAGATCATGGAATAATATATTCCAAGCCCTGAAAGAAAACGGATGCCAACCAAGAATCCTATATCCAGCAAAATTGAGCTTCAGATTTGATGACAAAATAAAAACCTTCCATGATAAACAAAAGTTAAAAGAATTTACAGCAAGAAAGCCTGCACTACACAGCATTCTTGGCAAAATATTCCATGAAGAGGAAATGATAACTAACAATGAAAATTTACAAAGAGAGGAACTACACTAAAGGAAAGACCATCCAAAAGAGAAAACAACTCAGGGTAAAATCCAAAAACAAACCAAATGACCAGAATTACAAATCATATTTCAATAATAACCCTGAATGTAAATGGCCCAAATGCACCAACTAAAAGACACAGACTGACAGACCGGATTTTAAAAAAAGACCCAACAATATGCTGTCTGCAAAAGACTCATCTCACAGGAAAAGACATCCATAGACTGAAAGTGAAAGGGTGGGAAAAAACATATCACTCACAAGGATCCCACAAACAAGCAGGAGTTTCCATCCTCATATGAAATAAAATGGACTTCAAACCAAAGATGGTGAAAAGAGATAAAGAAGGTCATTTCATACTTCTTAAGGGAATCATGCATCAACAAGACATAATAATCATAAATATCTATGCCCCCAATAATGGAGTTTCTACGTATATCAAACAAATCCTTCTTAAATACAAGAATCAGATAGACCACAACACAATAATACTTGGAGACTTTAACACAGCTCTCTCACCATTGGATAGATCTTCCAAACAAAAACTTAATAAACCATAGATCTCAATGAAACTATCAATAATTTAGACTTAACAGGCATATATAAAGTGTTCCATCCATCAACGAGCGAATACACTTTTTTTCTCAGCTGCACATGGATCCTTTTCCAAAATAGATCATATATTATGTCACAAAGCCAGTCTTAGCAAATACAAAAAAATAGAGATTCTACTCTGCATCCTATCTGACCACAATGGAATAAAATTACAAATCAATGACAAATTAAAAAACAGAAACTACTCCATCACCTGGAAACTAATATGCTATTGAATGATGCATGGATAACAGAAGACATCAAGGAAGAGATAAAAAAATTCTTAGAGGCAAATGAAAATTCTGATACAACATATCAAAATCTTTGGGATGCCATGAAGGCAGTGCTAAGAGGAAAGTTCAGAGCACTAACTTCATTCATTAGAAGAAGTAAAAGTCAACAAATAAGTGAATTGACTCTTTGTCTCAAAGCCTTAGAAAAGGAAGAACAAATTAACACCCAAAGAAGTAGAAGACAGGAAATAATCAAAATTGGGGCTGAAATCAATGAAATTGAAACAAAAGAATTCAAAAAATTGACATAACAAAAAACTGGTTCTTTGAAAAAATAAACAAAATTGACAAACCCTAGCCACCTTAACGAAAAGGAGGAGGGAGAAAACCCAAATTACTAAAATTCAAGATGAAAAAGGAAATATCACGGCAGACACTACTGAAATACAGAGGATAATTAGAAACTATTTTGAAAATTTATACTCCAGTAAAATAGATAACCCCGAAGACACCGACAAATTTCTAGAGGCATATGACCTACTCAAACTGAACCAAGAGGACATACACAACTTAAACAGATCAATTTCAAGCAAGGAAATAGAAGATGCCATGAAGAGCCTGCCAACAAAGAAAAGCCCAGGTCCAGATGGATTCTCAGCTGAGTTCTACAGAAAAGGAGGGAACCCTTCCAAACTCATTCTATGAGGCAAGTATCTCCCTGATTCCAAAACCGGACAGAGACACATCAAAGAAAGAAAACTTCAGACCAATATCCCTGATGAACATAGATGCAAAAATTCTCAATAAAATACTGGTAAATTGCATACAAAAACTCATCAAAAAAATAGTGCACCATGATCAAATGGGGTTCATTCCAGGGATGCAAGGTTGGTTCAACATATGGAAATCAATTAATGTAATACATCACATCAATAGACTTAAAGATAAGAATCATATTATTTTATCAATTGATGCAGAGAAGGCATTTGACAAAATACAACACCCTTTTATGCTCAAAACACTGGAAAAGCTTGGGATAGTAGGAACATACCTCAACTTTGTAAAAGCCATCTATGCAAAACTGAAGGCCAACATCGTCCTAAATGGAGAAAAATTGGAATCATTCCCTCTGAAAACGGGAACTAGACAGGGATGCCCTCTCTCACCACTGCTATTCAACATAGTCCTTGAAACACTAGCCAGAGCAATTAGACAGACGAAAGAAATTAAAGGGATATGAATCGGAAAAGAAGAACTCAAACTATCATTATTTGTGGATGACATGATTCTACACTTAGAGGATCCAAAAAATTCTACCAGAAAATTTTAGAACAAATAAGTGAATTCAGCAAAGTAGCAGGATATAAAATCAACACCCACAAATCAATTGCATTTCTATACATCAGTGATAAACTCTCTGAAAGAGAAATTAGGAAAACTATCCCATTCACAATAGCCTCAAAAAAATAAAATAAAATACTTGGGAATCAATTTAACAAAAGAGGTGAAAGACCTCTACAATGCAAACTACAAGACACTGAAGAAAGAAATTGAAGAAGACCTTAGAAGATGGAATAATCTCCCATGCTCCTGGATAGGCAGAATCAATATTGTCAAAATGGCCATACTTCCCAAAGCAATATATAGATTCAATGCAATCCCAATTAAAATCCCTACATCATTCCTTATAGAAATAGAAAAGGCAATCATGAAATTCATTTGGAAGAATAAGAGACCCAGAATAGCCAAAGCAATCCTTAGCAAGAAGAGTGAAGCAGGAGGCATCACAATACCAGACCTCAGATTATACTACAAAGCTATAGTAACAAAAAAAGCATGGTACTGGCACCAAAATAGACATGTAGACCAATGGTATAGAATAGAAGACACAGAGACAAACCCATTTACATACAGTTACCTTATACTAGATAAAGGAGCCAAACATGTACACTGGAGAAAAGACAGCCTGTTCAACAAATGGTGCTGCGAAAACTGGAAATCCATATGCAGCAAAATGAAACTAAACCCCTATCTCTCACCATGCACAAAATTCAACTCAAAGTGGATCAAGGACCTGGGAATCAGACCAGAGACCCAATGCCTCATAGAAGAAAAAATAGGCCCAAATCTTCATCATGTCAGATTAGGACCATACTTCTTAACAAGACTCCTATAGCACAAGGAGTAAAATCAAGAATCAATAAATGGGATGGATTCAAACTAAAAAGCTTCTTCTCAGCAAAAGAAATAATCAATGAAGTGAACAGAGAGCCAACATTCTGGGAACAAATCTTTGCCACACACACATCCGATAGAGCACTCATCTCCAGGATATATAAAGAACTCAAAAAACTTAACACCAAAAAAAAAAACAAACAACCCAATCAATAAATGGACCAAAGAGCTGAACACAAACTTCACAGAAGAAGATATACAATCCATCAACAGATATATGAAAAAATGTTCAACATCTCTAGCAATCAGAGAAATGCAAACCAAAACTACCCTAAGATTTCATCTCACACCAGTCAGAATGACAACTATCAAGAATACAAACAACAATAAGTGTTGGCAAGGTTGTGGGGAAAAAGGCACGCTCATACATTGCTGGTGGAACTGCAAATTGGTGCAGCCAATCTGGAAAGCAGTATGGAGATTCCTTAGAAAACTTGGAATGGAACCACCATTTGACCCAGCTATCCCACTGCTTGGTCTATACCCAGAAGACTTGGAAACAGCATACTACAGTGACACAGCCACTTCAATGTTTATAGCAGCTCAATTCACAATAGCTAAACTGTGGAACCAGCCTAGATGCCCTTCAATAGATAAATGGATAAAGAAACTGTGGTATATATACACAAGGGAATATTACTCAGCACTAAAAGAGAATAAAATTATGGCATTTGCAGGTAAATGGATGGAGTTGGAGAATATCATGCTAAGTGAAGTAAACCAGTCTCAGAAACCAAATGCCGAATGTACTCATGATAAGTGGATGCTGATCCATAATGTGTGGAAGGACATGGGAACAGTGGAGGAACTCTGTTCACAGGGGTGTAAGGGGGGAGGGGGCATGGGGACAATAAAGGTGGTAGAATATGATGATC
The DNA here is from genome assembly GCA_004024805.1 of Geosciurus inauris. NCBI lineage: Eukaryota > Metazoa > Chordata > Mammalia > Rodentia > Sciuridae > Geosciurus > Geosciurus inauris. The sequence continues at coordinate 11,145 of PVHX01002375.1, forward strand.
ATCATAGCCCTAACTTTATGTATGACTGCATATATGTTGTGATTCTATACAACTTACAATTAGAGAATTGATATGTTATCCTCTATCTATGTACAATGAATCAAATTGCACTCTGTTATCATGTAAGCCTAAATAGAACAAATATACAAAATATGAAAAAAAAGAAAATGCTGGGAAACCAAATATCTAAATTCCTAGGCAGTTATGGGATTTTGGGTTATTTATATTTCTAGCATTAAGGAGAGTGACATAATAGCTCTTTCAATAAGAGAGTGTTTTTTAATTGAGTGTTTTGCAAGCAAGAATATTATCACATGACTTCTCAAAGTCCATTTGAACCCAAGAGTTCATGAAGAAGTTTAGGGTTCTCCACAATATCTACTGATTCCTCATTTACATTTATTAAATGTATGGATAAAATATAAATGATGAACAAAAGCTAGGATTAAATTAAATGAGTAATTTTCAAAAGAACTTAGGGAATTGCCCTCTGATTGAAGAAGGAAGACCAAACATAGGTTGTTGTTAGTTTCAATCTTTCTCCCTCTAGTCCCCCATTGAAACATAGTGGTACTAAAAAGGAGGGTGATTTCTGGTTCAACAAATCAAAAAAATTGAATTCATGGAAGATACCATGCAGGCATAGTGCAGATATGAGTATCATGTAACTTGTATGATAGAATGGCTAATGAACAGAGCCAAAAATAGCATTTCTATATAAATCAAATATCAAATGAGATATTTTCACACTGTCAGAGATTTTGCAAATACTCTCTCTATACCAATTATGAAAAAATTACTTGAGGATGTAGTCCAACAAGACAAAGAAGGGTAAGGGGGGCAATGTAAGTTCATAGAAACAGTGGAATTAACCAGGCATGAAAATTCAAGTACAACATCTATGCTGTTGCTACAGAAAGAAATGGGTCCAAATTAAAGTAAGAAGTCAAAAAACTCCATGTTGAATATCTTCAAAAAGAGAATAGAGTTCATTACATAAAACATGGATGTTTTAACTTACCAAGTTGAAAGCATATAATCTTTTGTTAACATGGAAATGGAGTCACATTTTCCAGGCCAAGGGGGAAAGACTGCATAAGAAAGTCTAGATCCATTTATTCAGAAAAGAAAGCAACATTATTTGAGGGTCTGCAAAGTATAAGAGATTTAACGTTATCTTAATGGTTCGAATGTTCCTTTTGGAAAAGTTTATGCATAGCTACAAGAAATTATATTTCATTTTTAATGAAACCAATCATAATCTGTCATTCTTTGACAAGTAGGAATTCTTTGCATTCTGGAATGTAAACCTTTTTTTTTTTGGTACTGGAGATTGAACTCAGGGGTACTCAACCACTGAGCCACATCCCCAGCCCTTTTTTGTATTTTATTTAGAGGCAGGATCTCAGGAGTTGCTTAGTACCTAACTTTTGCTGAGGCTGGCACTGAACTCGCAATCCTCCTGCCTCAGCTTCCTGAGCCGCTGGGATTACAGGCCTGTGTCATCGTGCTCAGCTATAATGTAAACTCTTAAAGGTGAGTATAATGTTTGTTTTGTTCAATAATCTCTCTGTAAGGCCCTTGCTGGCATGTACAATACCAGAGACTCTCAGCAACCATAGGCAGTCTGACTGATCTTGGCAGCTGAAATCTATTGCTTATAAAACAACTATTCCCGTCAGCTCTGCTCCCACTCCAGAGATTGTTTTTAAAAGTTGACTCAGAGCACTAATAATTTTTACTCAAGATTTAGCCAACCCTTGAATCTTTAGATTCAGTTGTGTGAGACAATATATATCTCAATAAATATCTCAATAAATATCATATGGTTTGGATATGAAGTGTCTCTCAAAAGTTACTGTTAATGTGGGAATGGTCAGAGCTAAAGTGACTGGATTGTGAGAACTGTAACGTAATCACTACATTCTAGTTTGAATGGACAGACTGGGTTGTTACTGTGGACAGGTAGGTTGTGGCTGGAGAAGGCGGCTCACTGGGGGATCACGCCCTGGAAGGGTTCATCTGTCCTGTGTCCCCTCTCCACTTTTCTCTCTCTCTCTCTCTGCTCCTGACTCCACCAAGAGCTGATAAGTCTTCCTCAGTGGGGTACTTCTGCCATGATGTCCTGCCTCATCTAGGACCCAGAACCATGCACTTGGCTTACGAACTCTGATAATATGAGGCAAAATAAACTTTTACTCCTCTTGTTATTGTTGGGTATTTTGGTCACAATGATAAAAATACTGACTAAAACAATACCCTTGGTTAATTCTCTTCTAAGTATTTTTAGAACTTCAGTAGAAGGCCTCCTAACTAGTATAGAATTTGTTATCAAAAGTAGGCTACTAGAAGTAACAGGTACTAAAATGTGGAATCTGCTGAGGAGTCATTAAGGTAGAGAATAGAGAGGTCAATGTTTTTCTAGGTGGGCCCTTGGTGGACCCTGTCAGTTGAGGGTGAAATGTTATCAAATTGTACATTGTATCTGATACCTTGGATTCAGACTATATGCTGAAGGGAGTTAAAATGTCAAATTATGGCAGGAAAAATTAGAGCACCTCTTGAGGCTTTTAGAATTGTCCTATGAGAAAAATAGGCAAACATAGTCCAAAGGTAGCACACCTCAAAGCTCAGAATGAAGAAAACACACCTTTGCTAAGAGAGATGTTTTCTGGTTGGGGCTTGCCATGGAAGTTCATGATGAACATCATTAAGAAAGTGTGATCATTTGCAGAGGCAGATGGACCTCTGCCCAAAGTTTGGCTTAATATTAAGATTGATGCTGCTACACACATGCCAACAGGGCATAGGAAGCTTTATTATTTACATAATTGAAATCTCTGGGGAGAGTAGGGCAGGCTTCTTGAGCAGGTGCAAGAAAGAGTGAGGAAAGGCACTGGCTCAGGTATTTCTTGAGGCTGGGGGATATGGCTGGGTGAGTGTATAGGGGAAGGGTTGTTTCAATCTCTCACTGGCATCAAATGAAGAAGTACCCTTGTTTTTGTATCAGCTTTCCCAGATGTATAGCACAGAAGGAAGAGAGAGTGGTGACACCCAAGAGCTACCATCAGTAAAACATTTTAAAATGTTTTAATGACTTCTCATTACAAAAGCCAGTGATTTCTTTTCTTCTTTTACATAAGGTAAACCAGAGGCAGGGGAACAACAGACTTGGCAGAAGATAAGACTGGGTCTCTGGGCCTTTCCTAAGAATTTTGTCTCACAAGGGAAACATCTGACTGCATTTATCAGATTGAAAGTGGATGGGCTTTCCCCTTTTGAATCTATCCTTTCACTTCTTTGAAAAAGGATCATGAGCAAAAGTCAGAAGATAAGAGAAAGGAATTCTGAAAGGCCATATCTGGACAAGGGGCCATATCTGGACAAGGCCATATCTGGACAACCATTGATTATTTTATATTTTATGGAGTTGCTGGAAAATATCCACTGGAAGCCTGCTTAGTTATTAAACATTGCCAAAAGAAAATTCAACAGTAGTAACGTCAGCCTGTGATTGTTTTGCTTTTAAGGAAACACAAAGACCCTTGAATTTACCTGAAAGGAGGTAGGTTCTCTAAAATCTCTGTAGCTTTTAGAACACTCTGATGAGCTCTGGCTTTAGAGTGTGATGGCAAACACTGTTTTCCAAGAGGGAATGATCAGAGACAAGGGGCAGGAGAAACCGACCCAGAGAGCAGAGGTAGCAAACCAGCAAGACCTGGACCAGTGACTCCGGTGAGCTTTACTATCTTTTCCTTCTTCAGATGAGATATTTAAAAACTGAAGTTTCCTGGTTCCCTTCCCACCATTGCATGTTGGGTATATTTGGGTGAATAACCATTTTTAGACAGAGGTTTCTGAACCATAAGAAACCATGTTTAGTTACTGTGATACAGAACACAGTGAAACTTCAAAGTTATTGAACTTAGAGCTTGATATACAAACTGATGAGACTTGCGCTTTTTTCCTTTGAAGAGGGACTGAATGTTTTCTGTGTAGGACTTGAGCATTTTGGAAATCCTTGGGTGCGAAAAAGTCTTTGTATAGAGGTTGGGTAATGAAAATAGTATTTGTTGCCTACTCAACAGTTATTCCCTTCCTTATTTCTTCCAAGAATACCCAATTATTTCCAGCTATTATGTTACAAGAGCTTCACCCGGACCCAGGGGATGAATGGTGATTAGCTTAAGCCAATCACGAGTCTCTACGTGACTAGTTTAAGAACTGGCATACAGTGCAATCTTGGCCAATAAGATGCAAGAGAAAAGTCTCCTTAGGAAGTTACTAGCAAAATATTTCCTCACTCTTTAAAAGGAACATAGGAAAAGACTTGTTCTTTTCTGGCCTTGTATGTTGTTTTTATTAAGTATGACTTCTGAAGTTAGATTGCAACTCTTGAGGGGAAAGCCAGAGAATTACAGAAAATCATGCCCAAAGGCTAAACATTCTTTAAATTCAAAATAACCAACATAGCCTATTTATTATGTGAGACAATAAACCCTTTACTGCTTAAAAGACTTTCAGCTAGTGTCAAAAGACAAAATTACAACAAATTTACTTATAGATCTAATTGGCTTTTATTTGGAATTCATGAGTCAAGGCAGTCCCCAGTCTATAAAATAGAATGAGAACACCCCCAGCCTTGCTGGGCAATAATAGAACAGTGGGTTTTGTAAGATGGGAAAAAGGAAACAGACCAATTCAAAACATGCTGATTGGTTGACATCACATTACTTTGGGTTATGTTTTTGGTAAGGTCTAAAGCCCAGAGAATTTCCTTATTATAAAGACTTGGGTAGGATGAAATCCGCTGTTCTCAGGAAAAACTGATTTGTTATAGAATTTGTCTGCTTCTTTAAAATTTTAATTTAATTATGTGCCATTTAGCAAAAGTGGCTCCATTTTGGTTCGGTCTGGTCTGTTGAGGACACTGCAGGGACTCAGTCCAAAACAAAGGCCGCCCAATGACATATATAATACTCGATATTCTATTATTTGTAGCCAATGGCAATCTAATGAAAACATTGATATCATCATAATGTTGTAGATGCTACTTCTTCCTTTCAATATTTAGAATCAACATAGAGAAACAACATAGTATACTTTTGTTCCCAGTTATGTTCCCAAGGCCCAGGCCAGAGGCTATTGGGGTCCAGATTAACTGGATTCAGTAGCCCGTCTACATCAGAAATAAGAGGAAACAATATGAAAAGGAAAAAGGAATTTAATCATACTTTGCCTCGAACTGGGAAGACAGCTAATCTGTCTTTGTCCATTCTATAGACATGTTACAATACATAGGAACAAAAGCCATATATATATATATGTATATATATATATATATATATATATATATATATATATGTAGGTTCAGCCAGGCTGTACTAGCCATATTCCAGTTTTGTTGATGTTATGATTCCAGATTTCTTGGCATTTGCCTGGGCCAGGGCCACAGGCTTTCTGTTTCCCTTCTCAGTACAAGAAAACTGGGATGTAAAAATTCAGGTTACCAAGAAATAGAAAAGGGAAAACAATTTGAGGTTTTTAATTTCAAAAGGGCCCCTTCACAGTTATAAAGCACAATGTGAATGTTGCAGACATTGACAGTGTTTTTCCAAAGTTCATGGATTAAGAGCTCGAAGCTTCAGTATATTATTTTCAGCCAGTTTTAAGCCTAGGCCTCAAGAGTCCTTGTGTGGATTTGCTTTCTCCCCCTTGTGCTTCTGCCGTCATCATAAGACCACACCTGAGCTAACCAGCTGGAGGTGCAGGGACATATAGAACATGGATCCCACATTTATATGCCCTCTTCGTGTGTGTGAGTGTGTGTGTGGTGTGTAGCACCATCAGCCTTAGCGTGCAAACCACACTTTGGGTGGAGGTCCATCTGCTTCTGCAGATGATCACAAGCTGCCTCCCATACATGTGGGCAAGCAGAGCCAAGAGCAGCAGAGCCACCTCCCCACAAACACCCACCCTGGGTATATGCAGAGGAATTGGTTCCCTAACCCTCCCAGATACTAAAATGCATGGATACTCAAGTCCCTTAAGTAAAATGGTGGAGTATTTGCATACAACTATGCACATCTTCTTGTATACTTTAAATCATTTCTAGGTTACTTACAATATCTAATACAATGTAAATGCTATATAAATAGTCGTACTATATTGTTTAGGAAATAGGGACAAGAAAAAAATCTGTACATGTTCAATACAGTTGTAACATTTTTGATCCATAGTTGATTGAATCTGAAGATGCTGGATGTGTAGGGTCAACTAGATTTCAGAAACAAGCAAATTAAACACTAATGCTTTATGACATTGGAATATCTCAGTTGTTTGTTATGTAGCCTTATTGTGTAGCAAATCTATTCCCATAATAATTCAGGCTGTTACATTCTCCTCCTTTCAGGAATAAAATAGAATTAGTTTTCCTTAATCTTTCAAAGTTAAGAATATCCATGTGACTTGCTTTAATAAGTGAAATGTAAGCAGAAGTAATATGTGTATCTTTTGGGCGGAAGTGTATAATTTCCTTTTGATAAGACAAGGCCGCTCATGTTTCCTGAGTGGTGGTAGCGCTAGTACACGTTAAAGTGGAAGCACCATTAGCTTAGGTCCCTGAATACAACAAAAAGGAAATACTCTGTGAATCTATGTAGATTTATTACACAAGCTAGAAGTAAATTTGTGTTGTATTAAGGCATAGAGCTTTCAGCATTGTTTATTTTCACAGTATAATGCAGTCACCCTGGGAGATGCAGGTTGTCCTAGTAGGCTTCATTGAAAATGTGACATCTCAGCTTGGACTCAGAAGTAAAGGGCTCATTTGTGTGATATCCAAAGGTAAAATGTTCCAGGCAGAGAGAACAGAAAATTAAAAGGCCCCGAGGCAGAACTGTGTTTGGTATGTTCAAGAAAACATCTGTATAGAGCTGGGGTAGAGGAGGAGTAGGAGATGAGGTCAAACCAAAAGGGATGAAGGAGGGAGTTGCAGAGCATGTACAACCTTGCAGTTCATTCTAGAAATCTTGGCTTTTAATCAGAATGAAATATAGAGAAATGTCAGGAGCTTGAGCAGAGGAATGATATTAGCTGATTAAGGTTTTAACAGTGTAGAGAGTGGAGTAATAAAAGTAGGGATGGCAATTGTATTAGGGTTCTTTGGAGGAACAGAACCAGAAGAGTGTATATATAATTTTAAAAGAAGCAGGGCACAGAGGCACACACCTGTAATCCTAGTTACTCAGGAAGCTGAGGGCAGGAGGATCACAAGTATGAGACCAGCATTGGCAACTTAGCAAGTCCCTGTTTCAAAAGAAAAAGGAAAAGAAAAGGGCTGGGTTTACATTTCAGCTCTTGGCTTCAATGCCCTGTGCTTAAAAAAAAAATAAAAAGAAAATTTATTGGATTGGCTTACACAATCATAGACTGGATACTTCTGCAGTGCAGTGGTTGTCTACAGGCTAGAAAGCCAGGGACACCAGTAGCTGCTCAGTTCAGGAAGCTGGAAGCCTCAGAACAAAAGGGACCAATGATGCAACCGCTGTCCAAGGCTGAAAGTCTGGAAGCCCCATGGAGAGTCACTGGTGTGAGTCCCTGTTTCAAGGCTGAAGAACCTGAAATCTTATGTCCACAGGCAATGGCAGCAGCAAAACATGAACCCACCGAAGAAGAACAGAGCTAGCACACACTGGAATGCTTCTCCTTTCACTTTTTGTTCCACCTGGGTCCCCAGCTGATTGGACAGTGCTATTCACATTCAGGACTGGTCTTTCCCCCTCAGTTCACTGACCTGCTCGCCAATCTTCTCTGGAAGCACCATCATGGACACAGCCAGACATGTGCTGTACTAATTTCCTATGCATTTTTCCATCCAATCAAGTTGAAAATCAAGATTAACCATCACAGCAATGAGGGGCTCTCATCCAGCAAAGGGATGATGGTGCTGGCTGGGACCAGGTAATAGTTGTGGAAGGGATAAGGTATAGTTAGATGCTGTGTATATTTGAAGATTGAATCTACAAGATTTTCTTGGCAGATTGGATATGAAATGTGAAAGCAAAAAAGAAATAAAAAATGATTCCAAATTATTTGGCCAGATGCAAAGGAAATATGGAGGCCAATCATGAAGGTCTTAAAAGCCAGGTAGGGAAATTTGGGTCATATCCATTTGGGGTTTGTGAATTCTAAATTTCGAGGATTAGAAATGAGGAGATGGATGTTGGAGACAGACTAATCTGGTGACTCAGAGAAAGACTGTTGATAGATCAGATGGGGCATTGATCTAAGAAGGGGTCCTGATCAGTTCCAGGAACAGTAACCTCCAGGAATGGCTAAAGCTAAGTATGACAAAGGAGGGAATGAGAAGAAAAAGCCAAGAAGAGGATAACAAGGAAGGGGGAAAGATGACAAAAAGGTACATCTGTTTAACATTTACTTTGCAGGGATGGAAGGCATTGTGGCAGCCATCCCCATGGCTCAGGGAGAGGTCTGGCTTGCCCTTGTTTTAAGAAGATGCAAAGGTCTCTTGGAAATGAGTGGAAAAAAAGAAAGAGAAGAAGGAAAAAGCAGACCCGCTGTAGAACTTTGCTGCTTTCTTTGGTTTCATGCTGCTTTAGTTTAGATAATGTTTCAAAGGTAAGTATTAGAACAGAAGGATACACAGATTCACTGTTTCAAACTAGAGTGAGCTTGAAATAAACTGATTACACTTAGCAATAAAGGAATAAATGGAGCTAATCCACTGATAAAAAAGTATGCTTTGACCTTATCAGAGTAGTGGTAATCATAGTCCCTTACCTTTATAAAATACTATATGGTAGAAATAAAACTATGCTTGAAGATTTCAAAACAGTAAGGTATATTTTTATAGTGCAAACCACATTTTATTCTAGATATGCATACTAATCTAGTTTTTTATGAAAAGAAAATGATAACAAAACAATACATAAAAATACAGGTTGAGCATTGCTAACTAAAAATTCAAAGTCTGAAATGCTTCAGAATCTAAACTTTGTGAGTGCTGACATGGTAACAGGAGTGGAAAATTCCACACAATGAAACTTTGTTTCATGTGCACCAATATTTAAAACATATAAAATTACCTTCAGGCTATATGTATAAAGTATATATGAAATGGAAATGAATTCAGTGTTTAGACTAGGGTACTATTTCCAAGATATTTCATTATATATATGGAAATATTCCAAAATATGGAAAACTGTAAAATCTGAAACATTTCTGTTCCCACTCAGTTTGGATAAGGAATACTAATATAATATAATATAATATAATATAATATAATATAATATAATATATAATACACTTATATAATATAAACACAAATTTAATATTTCTCTTGAGAAACAAAAGTTCCTCACTCCTTCCTGGACTTTTGTCCTTCTGGTTAAATAGAGAATAATTTAAGTTAGCAAATAACCTGTCTTATTTTTAAAGTGTGATAACTCACAAGTTCATCCATAAAATAAAATGCGACCTTTATAGATGGTCTCAAGACCCTAGTGGTCTGTCCCCTGCTCACCTTCCCACTGCCATTTCATGCCGTTTCCTCACTCACTGGTCTTCATCTGCCAGCCCACCTCCCAACTGTGCAAGCACTCCAAGCCCTTGCCCACCTTGGAGGTTTCACACAGAGCTTTCCTCTCCAGCATAGCTCCTTCTAACTCCTTCATGGGACCAACTCCTTTTTCTAATCATCAGAATCCAGGCTAGAAGCCGAACTCACACCAGATAGTCCAAGAGAAGAGACTATGGCTAGGTTGGGGACAAACAATAAAGGGACAGATGCTCAGAGACTGGCAACACCAGGAAGCCATGACCACACCCAGGGCTGAAGGTACAAGGATGAGAGGAAGTACTGTCTGAGCCTAGTATGAGCTGGAACACGGGGAGGGGTCTGGGCAGTACATGTGCAGGTACACAGATGCAGCCACAGACGTGACATCAAAGCTTGGGACATCTGGATTTCTATTCTTCTGCCCCTCATCCTTTAGCCACTGTCTCACTTTTTCAGAGCCCACCAGGAACAAAGTTCATACAGTACAGGGATCTCCAGGGATCCAGCCTTTTTGGGCATGAGCAGGGTGGAGAAAGGCAGAGAGTAGAGTGTAAGGGGGTGGGTGGTCAGGACATGGACACCAATCAGCACATTGTTCTTTTGTTCTCTGCGTGTTTGTTTGTTTATGGTGTGATATTGGGAATGGAACCCAGGGCTTTATGCCTGTTAGGCAAGTGTTCAACCAATAGCTACAACTCCAGCCTCTATTTCTCTAATTATTACCTCTTCACAAAGGTCTATCTTGATGGTCCTGTCTATGAAGGTTGATTTTCAAACTTTCAGCATCTTTCTTTCTCACTCTAACTACAGATGTATTTAACTATTTGTTCAAGTACTCGTTCCTTTTAACAGATGGTATGTATCATGAAGACAAAGTCCTGCTGCTTGGCTTATTACTGGGGTAATTGGTGCCGGGTTCATAGGAGAGACTGAAAGACCTGTGGAAAGAAGAAAGGAACAGTAAAGGAAAAGAGATTAAAAGTAAGAATGGAAAGGTAATTTCAAACTTTTCTCCTAACACATTAGAAATAAAACTGTAATAGTTACAAAACCTAAAAAATGGAAAAATGGAGCAGTCAAGGTGGAGAAAGATGATAAATGAATTTGTACATGTGAATTGCATATTTAGTGTCAGACACTCTTGCACATTATTTCACTCAATCTCCATAACAGTCCTGAAAGACAGAGAATGTCATATGTGTGTGTGTGTGTGTGTGTGTGTGTGTGTGTGTATGTATATGCACACACAGAGCTTCAGAGATATTAAATTTCTTATTAATGCTGCTCTGGTCCTGGATGGTATTTATGTCCATTGCAATGTGAAATTAAAAACTGAAGCTTCCATTAACTTCTGGGTGCTCTGGGTATTGCATAGAAAACATTCAGGACACTGTGTACCTTTTGTCCTTTGCAGAAGACCCAATGTTGTGTCTCCTGGGCTTTTATCTTAAAACATAACACTTATCTATTTGTCTACCTAAAAGTAGCTTTCGTGAAAGGTAATTTAGCAAGATGTTTTGTTTACGGGAGAGAAACAAAACCAATCAGGCTATAAAGATGTTCATCCTTGGGAACAAAAGTAGACGAGTAATAGATTGAATGTTAATTGAGGCAGATGCCTGTGAGAATAATTTGAAGTAATCTGTGAGCGATAAAATGAAGGGAGTACTCCTTCCCCTTGTCAAGCTTCCCCCACCTAATATGCTTTCTTTCCTGCAATTGCAAGAGGAACAATTGCCCATAACGCAAAGCTCTTGACTATGTCCAAAGAGACTCCTTCAAACCAATCATTCAAAATTCTTAATTCTTGTAAGCCATAAACAGTGTACAAAATACATAATTACTTCACTACATTGTCATTAATTTTTTTCAACATGCACCAAGTCTCCACAACATTTAGTGTTTTAGCTATGAACAAACATGCATGTGTAAAAGCAAGGTCAAAATATTCAAATCTCATACACACATGCACATGACTAGAAGTAGTAACCTGTATTAGCAGCATACTGATATGAATTCAGAACAGAGGTATATTTTGGAGCATTAAAGTTCCTATTCTCCTCTCCATTGTGTTTCAAATTATTCCTCATTATATTACATGAATTATTAATAACATTATCACTGTTTCCTCTTTTAAAAACTTTTGGCTAGTCTGATTTTAACATTAGAATTTTCTCAACTTAATTTTTATTTGTTATTTTAAGCATAAAATAACTTATTTTTCTTTGTTAAACATTGAGAGTAAATGTTGGCCTGTTGACTTGTTCTGAGGATTCATGAAGAGTCAGCACCAGTATTTGGGAAAGCTAAACTGATTTGATTAATTGACTAATGCTGATGTGGTAACTTTAAGTTCAAAAAGTTCTGCCTTTACTTACAACAGCTCTCACTGGCTTTTTATACTATCTCAAATTAGAATTTTTAGTTAAAAATTACTTTCAAAATTAACTTATCAATTTCTAAATAATAGCTGCATATTTGAAATATGATTGCCTCAAGAGCAGATCTTCTGCTGTAGGAAGCAATATCTTTTGGTTCTATCCATTGCTATTTATCAAACACAGCTGTACCAATATACATAATGCTCTTTTCCTCCACTCTGAAAACTCTATCTTCTTTCCTGAAATTTGGGCAGAGCCTTGTGACTGTTCTGACCAAGAGACCAATGTGACAAAAGTGATGCTATTTCACTTTGAAGTCTAGGTCATAATAGCACTACAGCTTCTGCATTGCTTTCTTTCTCTTTCTCTTGTTCTTGAAACCCAATCACTTTACTATGAAGAAGCCCAAACAAGTCCATGTGGAGAAACTGAAGCCAGAATTAGACAGGCAGTCAGTGTAGATAGGTAAATTGAGTCAGGTTGCATCAGGGAGGCCAATTTGGAGAAGGATTGAAATGCTAATGCCTCCAGAGCCCTTCCTCCACCCTTGTCACCCCTGCTCGGACTAATTGCTAAGGTAACCTGTCCCAAGGAGTTGTTGATTACACCTTTTGGCCATCTCACCAAACATCCTGGGCCTAGTGACATACACAGGAAGGAGAGAGATAAGGGGAAGAGAGCAGGAGAACAAAGGAAGCCTAAGATATATAAAAAGGCAAAACACGTGTACTTTTTGGGATACCAGGATACCAGCTATGGCCCCCTTCTCCCTCCCAGGAGAAGCTTAAATGCTTGCCTTGGTGTACTTATCTAATGTTCAAACTTCAACATATGGAGGAGCAGAACTCGTCACCAGTAACTAATGGCATCAAAACCACATGAAGCACCCAAAGGGGTCTCCAGCAAACAGCCCACATCAATCATTAGACTGATTAGACAGTGAATAGGTGTTCACTATTCTACTAGTGCTTGAACTGCCCTACCCCACACCAAGTGAGGCTGTTCCCATTGAACCTTGGCTGGCTTGCCATGAGTAAAATGAATATCTGGGTTGCCTTAAGCTAAGTTTTGCCGTGGTTTGTTGCACAGTCATACTAACTGTTAAAATAGTGTAAGAAACTTCCGTAAGTTAATTGAGTAGCTGCCAACTCACTTTTCTTCTAAACACAAATATAACCAAGTATTTCAAATTTGATGCTTTCCCATCTCCCCTTAGGATTTGCACCAAATAGGAACTATAGTTTGGGATTAGCATTACAAGAGGGTTCAGTTCGGGATTGTTTTTAAACAGTGATTAGAAGACGATTTATAAGAAAGTTGTTTTCAAACAACTTCAAACACTTGGTCTAAAATATTTTAGTTTCCCAGCTAACTTCTTGTTAATAAATGCATCTTAAACTTGCAAAAAACATAATTTATAGTCTTAGCCTCAAATACTTCTTAGATTACTAAATTTCAAAAGAACAATCTCAAGTACAGCTTGAGTATGTACTGTTTTTTAATGTGTGGGGATTTGGTTAACTAGTTCACACTGACCTTATCCACACTGGCCTCACACTTGATCACTAATAGCCTTGTTCATTTGCATTTCTCATTTCAGAGAGCCTAATTTGTCCATCTGTCCTCAATAGTGTTTTATAACTCTCCTTATCAAATTACAAGTCATCTCTGAATTCTTCCAGCTTTTTCAAGCTTTTTTCTTTAGATTCAATAACTAGGATTTTAGAGAGCTATTTAATTCCCTAGCAAAGGTTATGCATTGCCAACTATGTGTCAAGTTCATCGCGGGAACACAACAGTCAACAAGGAACAAAGTCTCTGGTCTCATAAAACTAACCATGTAGTTGGGGGTGACATGAATTAGAGAATAATATAAATATTTAGTTTCAAACTGGGATAAGAGCTATGAGGGAAACACATAAATAGCTATGACATGATGTAACGGGGATTTGCACTGATTGTCCACTTATCTGACGGATTGAGCACAGTAAAGTACAAGAAGTTCCCTTTTTTCTTTCTACTGCCCTTTAAACCTGATACTGAACTGTTTTTCCTTAACCTGGGTAAAATTATGGGTTCACTCCAGAACTTTTCTAGCCATTTTCAGTAAATGCTCAAAGTGATCTAATGACACAACCTTAGTTACTCTCCAGTCTAAGGCTTTTCTCCATCTCTAGCTGGCTTTCACTCATAGCGTGGCCCCAGGGAAGGGCAGCATAGGAATTTCTTTCTCATTTCTGATTTCCACCTCCACCCTTGAGGCTAGAGGGCATTCCTGGGCTCTGGTTTTGATCCTGTTGGAAAAAGGCAAAGAATTCCTTTTTCTCCTCTCCTTCCATTGTTCCCTGGTGATGTCTGTCACTTTGTGGGGCTGGTCTATGAGATCAGGGCCCACCGATGTCCCCAAGAGGCAGTAAAGAAGACTCTTTCTTTCCTTATATATTTTGGTTATATAACTCACATACCTTTTATTCCATGTAACTTATGTTTTGGAATCTTCACAAAACTTCACTCCAATTCATCTTTGTTTATATAATACTTAGCCACCAGGAAGGGTCTAATTTTGCTTACAGAGATAGCAATGTCTTGGTACATATCCTCCTTTGGACAATTTATATATATGTTAAATAAAATGGGTACTAATTCCTGAGTCTAAACAAGCTCTAGCTTTACATTATTACATCCAACTTTCCCTTCTCTTTGCTTCTTTCTCTAAATTGATCTTTAAAATATATTTTTAAATCATTTTTGAACACTTTTAATTGTTTTGGGGGTTGGAAATTGTCCACCTTTCTTTTTAGACTCTAAATAATTACACTTACTGGTTATAATTCCCTTGCTTATTTATTCCTTCAAAAAACTAAAGAATTAGGTTTGTGTTTCCCAGCTAGAAACCACATAGTTTTTTTCACTTAATTCTCAGTAGTTCTACTTTTTTGCTATTAGTCAACTTGTTTGCTTGAATAGAAATAAAACCACTACTTTTTCACTCTAAATCCTAGGGTCCCTATTTATATTCTTCTCCATGATGTGAGTCACAATCCTGGGACATTGAGATCATTTGTACCGAGAGTTGCATAGTTTGGCCAATAGTTTCATAACTTCACTATTAACTTTCATCAAAATGTCCTTGGAGTAGTATCCCTTGAGTAAGTGTATTGAGTGGAAAGGTTCTGGGATGAACAGACGTAGGCTGAGGTGCTGACTCAAGCATCAGACATCATATTATAGGCACTTAATAATGGTAGTTGTCATTTTTTTTCTACACTCAAGATCAGCGCTAGAACATTCTATGTAATAATGATAATTTGAATTAGGAACATTAACTTTTCAGATTCAAATGTTAATCTGAGAGTAGATATTATGTGAAAGTAATTTTAGCAACCAATTAGCTGATTAGTGCTTTTCTTCTCCTGTCTTTCTCCTTCTCCACCTCCTCCTCTTCCTCCCCACCTCCTTTTCCTTGTTTTTTTTTTTCTTTATGTTCCCAGGCTGGTAAATCTGGACTTGCCCTTGGGCTCCCATAAGTAAGTAATAATAGTAAGTCACCATAAGGGGGTGTGAGGAGACCTCAACTCAGACCATCTGGGCTTTTGATGCATCACAGAATTCAAGGATGTGTTAAGTTTTAGCAAAGAGAGAAACAAGCTTTATTAGATAATGAAATGTGAAGATGCATGTTCCCTAAGCAGAATGCAGGTGATCTTGAGAGCAAGACATGCTTTTGGGGTCTCAGGCTCCTCTTTTAAAAAAAACATAGTGAAGGTGGACATGGGAAGGTATGTGGGAACTACCTCAGTCAGGAGTACTCAGCTCTTTGATCCTGGATCACAAGACGTTTATGATGGTCTGATCCTTACCAGGATCTTCAGGTTGATATTATCTCCTCTAGTTAACATTTGCAATGTATCTACATCATAGGTTTCTTAAAATATGTCTCCTTTGTTTTATCTAATCTGAAAATACATTGTGTAGGCAAAAGTGCATATATACTTTAATCAAAATAAGGAACTTTTTATAAATGAGTGAATTAACAGTAACTCTGAGATTTGTAGATTTCTCAGAAATTCGGGAGTGAGCAGCTGAAGAAAAACAGATAGGAGGAGTAAGTCAGATCCTGGGGCTTTTAGATGTATAACTACAGTCTCCTTTCTACCTGTCTTTATTTCTTGTATGCTACCTAAGTAACGCCCTTTATAGCAAGGGCCCATTTAGTTAGAACTAAATCTTGTAAGGAAGGTAGCACACCTGGGAACTGTCTGTCTGGATATAAGACCTATCTTGTCCAGATATTTGCCCACAGTATTTGAAGGGATTGGAACTTTACGAAAACCATGCAAAAGATAATCAATAAATAAAGAATTTATCCTACAAAATATGTATTTTAGTGTATAATCAACAATAGATTATATAGCAGAATAGAATATGAACGTGTTCTGATATTAATTTTCAATTTCCCATCCTATAAAGCTGGAATCTATTCATGTTTAAGAGATTTTTCTCTTCTTTAATTTTGTGGGACTTCTCTTCTTGAATCAACCATATTCTGCTAACCCTTTTTTATGCGTTACAATTTTTTCCAAGGCTGATAAAGTCAAATCAAAATTTGTTCAATATAATTTTCGAATAAGAATTTTCTCAATGTTACATGTAAGAGGATTTCCATCTTCCAACATGCTGTACAAACAGCTACCACTACAGATGGTTCCCAATTTATGATTCTAGTCACATTTTTTCAACTTTATAAAGGTGCAAGAGTAGTAAGCATTCAGGGGAAGTCATACTCCAAATTTTGAATTTTGACTTTTTTCCCTGGGTAATGATATGCAATAGGATACTCTCTTGCGATAATGGGCAGCAGCAGTGAGTCGCACTTTCTGGTCAGCCACAGGATCACAAGAGACAACTATTGATACTCTACAGTGTGCTGTGCAGCTAAACCACGGTGTTCAGAAGGTTAGGTGTATTAAATGAATTTTAAACTATAGTATTTTCAACTTGTGATGGGATTATCAGGTTGTGACTCTATCATAAGTCTAGAAGCATCTGTAGTCACTTATCAATCAGTCCTGGAATGTCACACTGCTCTCCACCCTGAGCAGCTCTGTGTGATTAGCCTTCCATCCCATATGTCCTGTCTAAACTGTGATGAAGTGATAAGGTTCTTACCTCCTTTCCAGCATGAAAAATATTTTTATGATTGAGGCTTCACTAGAAAATAGATTCCCCTCTGAGCAGAAACATGAATGTCGCTATGCTTTCTGGTTAATTCTATTAAGGGTCTGCCAGGCTGCTCAGCTCATTTACACCCACTGTAATGTGACTTGAATTTTAAGTTCCAATGTGTCCCAGAATATGTCCCCTGAGATGCTTATTGAAAAATGATTCCAAGGTAAGGTACATCGGACAGTACTGCTTTCATACCACTTCCTTGGAAATCCTTATTGCACATTAGGGACTTACAGGCTTTGGAAAGTCCTTCAGTAAAAACACTTAGCCTAATCTAAAATTTTCCCCAACCTAATTTGAGCTGGAACTTTTACTTATTTATTTTTGCAAATACCTATTAACTTCTTCAGATACTTATCTCCTATGGGATACATTGGGAATGCTAGTCAGTTTTTGAAAGTAAAAAGTACTCTTAAAGAGACTGTTTTCTAAACACCACAACATTCTATGATGATTTGGAGACTAGAATCTGATTTTGCAAAAGAATCTGATTCTTCAAGTAGTTAAGTAAAAAAGAAACAAAAACAACTTTGATGTTGCCAGATATAGCTGGCAACTAACTATCCTATAGGCTGAGAGAAGTGCTGATGTGGCACTGTGTTTCTAAGGAATATGAATTTGGTTTGCTCAAAAAGGAAAAAGTGCAATCTGCTGGGACCCTGTGTGTGGATGTGCATGTGTGTTTGTGTGTGTGCACCTATGCTTATTTATGGGTGCATGGGCTTGAGCTGAACTCAACTAAGATTCTGAAAAGATAAGGAGAGTTGAACTCAATGCATGGTCTGTTGGATGGTCAAGTTCACAAGTCCAAGGCCCCAAACCTTGCTCTCAGGACCTCCATCACAGAAGTCATCATATTTTATGGCCTGAGAAATAGAAGGTCTACTGGTTTGAGCATAAGCCCAGAAACACAGATTTTCTTGATACTAATCCAGTTCTCACAGTACTTACGAATTTTAAGGATAAAACCTATCTCAGTAATTTGGACATGAATCAGAAAAAAGTAGCCATTGGCTTCATTCTGTTTCCTCTTCTTTGATGCATGAGACTGTGGTGCCACACTGAAGTCTGCATGCCTTACATTTGGATGGAACCTCACCAGACATTTGTGGGAGAATTTCCATTTGTGAACAGTAACCCCAAAGGGACATGTGGTTTTAAAGGTTTTTCCATGTTGGTCAGCAACCAAAATGCCTAACTTCCTGCTGCAGCTTATTAATAGGCCAAAATCTTGTTAAGTTGGAAATTTCCTCCATATAGTCCTTCCAGAGTTTCTGCTGATGGAACTTTAGCAATCCAATTGTTTTTTATGGGTTTAAGTGATCTTTTAGTACAGCTTCATTGCTTTCATAGCCAAAAGCTGTTCAGAATGGAGCTATTTTAACTAAACCCATGTCTGACATATATGCTTATGTGCCTATTATATGGGAATTTTAGCAGAGAGTGTCATGTTTTCATTATTTCTAACCATATTTGAATGATTCATAGAAATTGAAGAATAATGATTTCTGTGATACTTATTTTTCTTCTTCAGGTTCTGATTCTGTGTGTGTGTGTGTGTGTGTGTTGTATCTGGATTGTTTGGTTTACAGTCCAAATAAACTTCATAAAATATCAGGTTAAATAATGAGTTAGTGAGTTAGTTTGACTCTTGTGTCTAGCTATCTAATATGGATAAATGGAGTTTATCATTAGGTTTGCCTAGAGTATTTTGACATCTAAGTGACTGGGAAAATGAAAGGATCTGTCAGGTAGTTTTGAAAGGACTTTCTTTTGATTAGCATGCTAACAAAGCATGTGTGTTAGTCCAACTGGATCTTAGCCCTTAAGCAATAAGCTCCCATTGTCTAGTTACTATCTTTCCTTCCATTCACTGTTGCTCTTGTTTAACAAATTGCCACATTCTTTCCCATTCAAGACTGATCTCCTGAATAATTAGATATAAAATATGATATATATCTAATCATAATTAGATTTATAACATGCTACAAATATTTGGTGTCATGTGGAACTAGTCTTATTGAGGAAACTGACTTCTCCAAAATCACACATTTTTTAGATGTCAGAGGCAAAATAATTGTCAGTTTAGTGTTTTTCCAACTCTACCATCCCACCTTGCTGTGTTGTGGAAACACCAGGAAGTGAAGGGTAAAGATGAGGGTAAGGAAAGATGTATACAGCTGAGTAGGGGCTGCTCTGTAGCTGAGAGAACACATGAGGATGAAGTATTTCAGGAACTGTGTGTGATTTCTAGATTAAAAACACAAACACATTAGGATTATTGCAGGACACTAAGATGCTTATATTAAACGGACATTCAAATGAAATATAATGGTCTATATTTCTTTATTACAAAACTAATCAAAGGATTTCTGAAAATGAAAAAAATTGTTGGTTTGCAGAAAAATCTGTATCATTTGTCATTTGATGATACCTAACCTGAAATAACAGTGGAACTTACTGTAATTGTAATATTTTCTCCTTGGTGTAATAATTCATATTTTTTTTGGTGTAATATTAACACATTTGATTTTAAAGTACTGGCCCAAACCCCCAAAACTGTTATATAAGCACCCTATTAATATATTTTACAATTTTTAAAAGTTTTAATTTTGAGGGCTGGGGTTATGGCGCAGTGGTAGCGTGCTTGCCTGGTACGCGTGAGGCACTGGGTTCGATCCTCAGCACCACATAAAAAAATAAAATAAAGATATTCTGTCCGCCTACAACTAAAAAATAAATGTTTAAAAAAAGTTTTAATTTTGAAATATATCTGGTTATAAAGTTTTGAATAAAAGATAATGGGCCTGTCTTTTATAAATTATTTTTATTAAAAAAATCTACATGCTCATTATAAAAGTTTCCAAGCAATATAGGAAAATAGAAGGGGGTAAGTTAATATTTACTGTAAATAATACAACCCATAAATAATCACTCTATATCAGATGAAGATTATCTGTGTTGTTTCTCCATGCATTTATACAGAGAACAAGATGATTAAGCATACTTTTAAAAATTAGGTCATGTAGTAGTATGACCTACACCTTCTTCAACATGAGTGCTATTAGTTTCTAAAGTATTTCTCCAAGTTTGAAGAAAGATAATGAAAAACAACATGTGATTAGAAGCATGATGTATTTAGTAATATGTTTCAATTTTATTCTTCATCAATTGATTTCACACTATAAATGAGAAAATGAATCCTCTTATTCTTATCATACCTCCCCTTCTCTCAATTTCTCAATTTTTTACACATACATTCTATTTTGTTCTCAAAATTCTCTGTCTTGAAATTTGATGAATGTTGCCTGTGAGACCTTTTTCTATATTTAATTTTTATTTACTTATGGTTAAAATGATATACTCAAACTTTTTCCCCCAAGGGAATCTTATGGTGCATACTTAATTTAAAGGACAATTTGTCTGGGTATAAAATTCTTAGGCCTCATTTATAACAAAGTTTTATACATATCTTTGGGCATTAAATATAAATTTAAGCATGATATAATTTGAAAAGATTTTCTAAGTAATTCAAAATTTCCAGAGATTTCCATGGGATCCTTTCTTTATCACTTAAATTTCTTAACTTTTCAAAGATTTAATGCTTTAAGAACATTTTGCAATAACATATTAAATCTATGAAGCATTTTTCTGTTATTATTTTGAGAGACTGATTAGGCAGAAAATGTTGTAACTTTTTTATCTTCAGTATCTGTAATCTTATTTCTAATTATTTGTTTTTTTCATAATTTTTATTTTATGTGATTTTTCTCTTGCTTTCCAAACATATTGCTGTTTTTAATCATGTTTATGCAGCTAGCTGTTTCTTGTATGGCTTTCAAGCCTATAAAAGTTTTTGTTTTTCTCTTCTATTTCTTTCCTGAATTCTGGTGTCTTACTTTTCATCTATGTTGTTTTATCATCCCTTCCCTGAGTACTGGAACTCTTCCTTGAGCTATCTTTTAAGGAAAAACAAAAATATTCTATCTTAAATTCCTTTTAAACAAACAATCTGTCTCAAATCCACACATTCTTTACCATGACAAACTTCCAGGGCAGCCACCCATTCTTGCTGCATAGTTTCTTACCTTTAACCAGACATAATATTAAAGTAGCTACATTTGTACCCCACCATCTCCAGGGGACTCAAGCAAAGTTGCTTCAGTGATCCCCTTGAAGTATTTCTCACTTGGCTTGAGATGACAGAAGCAGAACTCTTTCTTCCACTATGGCAGAGGGAGGGTAAGGATGTAGATGTGCAGGGTGGGAAAAGAAAATACCATCCATATTTATCACCTTTTTCCAGAGGCAGTCTTCTTCTCACTTGAATCTCAACCAGTAGTGGGTGTTAGGTAGAGAGAGGAAAATCCAATTTTCTACATCATCTTTTGCAAGTCCTGCATTGGTCACCTAGCACCTCACTTTGGGAATGGCGGGGGACTTGGCCGTTTGAGGCTCTGCTAAAACTGAGTTACAAACTTTCCCATTTTGACATTATGTTACATTTTTAGAAATTTTTTGTTTTATGACTGAAGACTGAAGAAGTTTGTGTCAACTCTCAGGATCATTCTTAATTTTGGTCCAAATTGGATAAAATTTGGCAAACATTCATAGTCTTATGGTTTGGTGTCATAAGTATTTCATTTGTTTCAAGGTAATAATTATTTGACTCTACTTTTTCACTCATTTTGTCATTTTTTCACTCATTTTGTCATTTTGTTCTATTTTTCTCAAGGCAAAATAGAACAGAAAATGCTCCATCATTTTTATCCAGAAGCCTGTAATTATATTTCATGTTGGTTTTACTGCATGCACTCTCTGAGATGTTGCAATGGAAGAAAGTCCTAGTGTTGCATTAAAATATGACCAATGATGCTGTTTTATAAACAACCTTCCTTTATTTTCAAGCCATCACATTATAGGGGGCTTACTTAATATTAATTTCCAGTACTTCATGTGTCCCATACTCCATATGGTTTCTATTGGCAGCAGAGAGGAAGAAAGGTATCCATTCATTAAATAAAAGCAGAATGATTTGGTGTATTACTCTGTACTCAAGGTTTTTTTTTCTTGATAATTAAAGCCTTACTTAAGTAATACATTAAACCTGATCTCCGTTAAATCTGTTTCTTATTTCTCTCTGGGGCCCATGGAACAGAAAAATTTACCTTCTACTTATTCTCCTTTAGAATTTAGTAAATGAGGCCAATCTGTGCAGAGATCAGGCAGGTCCAGGACAGTCTTGTTGACCCCCACAGAGACCATGTAGGCCCAAGACAGCCCTGCCAACCTGCAAGGAGCCCAGACCCAGGACCAGGCACAGGCACATGACTGCCCCCCATGCTGATGACCATGGTGGCATACCACAGTGCTGCATCTCCAAACAGGTCACCAAAAGCCATCCTTTGGCTTGCCTATTTAGCCCCATCCCTAAAAGTGGTTGCAGCCATCTTGGGAAACTTCCAACACCATCTCAGGTTACCCCCACTGCTGCCACCACCATCTTTCATTGTGGCAGCTTCTATCTTGGGACACCAGCCAATGGCTGGAAGCCCAACACCAAGGTACTTATGGGTTTGACACTACCCTGCCACCAATTACAGATGTGGCCATTTTAATCTAGGGACAACAGCGAAGACAGAGAAGACCATCACCAAAGTCCATGTAGGCTTGGGTACATAAGAAGTATCCCTGCTAGGTATGATAATGGCCACCATCTTGTTGCAGAGGCAGGAAAGAACCTTGCACTGGGTCATCCCTTTATTTCCTCTTGTTAAGAGCCAACTTCTGCTGTTTCATCTTTCACTCTTCCTATGATCTAATACCTCTATATTCTTACCTCCTATCTTATAAACATCACACCCTATGCCCCCCTATTTCTCTCTTTGTCCACCATTAGCACCTGTACATTCTTTTGCAAACCTACTGTTTATATTGCAGATAGTATTTGAACACATTATTCTTGTTTATTGGGACAAAACTGTAATCATCTAAATAGGAAATATTTGGTTTAAGGCTTTATATGGTTTGCATTGAGTGCTGTTACCATTGATCTCACCCTTAAAAGTGAGACATCAGTAACCTGTAGGGACCCCATAAAATTATAGGGTAGAAACTGTAATACCTCAAATCAGCACTGCTAGAAGGGAAGACACATAAAAAACATGGGGGAAAAAAAAACAAGGGAAGAAAGTGCCCCAAACAAACCAAGATGATACAATAATAGAAGCCATTGACAGCACAGTAGATGAAATGTCAGAGGAGTTCAGAATGTATGTAATTAAAATTATTTTCAAAACTAACAATGACATAAGAGAGCAAATATAGGCAACAATTTATCATTCCAACAAAGAGATAAGAGTGCAAATAAAGGTGGCAAAAGATTACTTGAAGAAAGAGATAGAGATTCTGAAAAAACAAACAACCAAACTAACAGAAATCCTTGAAATGAAAGAAACAATAAACCAAATTAAAAAACTCAATAAAAAGCATCAACAGACTAGATCACTTGGAAGACAGAACCTCAGACAATAAAGACAAAATATACACCCTCAAACATAAAGTTGACCACACAGTAAAGATGGTAAGAAACAATGAACAGAACATTCAAGAATTATGGGATAACATCAAAAGACCAAACCTAAGATTTATCAGGATAGAGGAAGACATAGCATTGCAAACCAAAGGAATGCACAATCTCTTCAATAAAATAATACCAGAAAATTTCCCAAATATGAAGAATGAATTGGAAAATCAAATACAAAAGGCTCACAAGAGGACACCAAATGTACAAAATTACAATAGATCTATACCAAGGCACATTATAATGAAAACACCTCGCATACAGAATAAGGATAGAATTTTAAAATCCACTAGAGAAAAGGTTCATATTACATATAGGGGAAAACCAATTTGGATCTCAGCAGATTTTTCAACCCAGACCCTCAAATCTAAGAGATCCTAGAACAACATATACCAAGCTCTGAAAGAAAGTGGATGTCAATCAAGAATCTTATATCTAGCAAAGTTAAGCTTCAGATTTGATGATGAAATAAAAACTTCAGTAATAAACAAAAGTTAAAAGAATTTACAGCAAGAAAGCCTGCACTACATTTTTGCCAGAATATTTTTGAGAAAATATTCCATGAGGAGGAAATGAAAAAAAATAATGAATATCAGCAAAGAGAGGAACTACACTAAAGGAAAAGGCAATCAAAGGGAGACCAAGTTAAGTTAAAAACCAAAACAAACCAAAATGACTGGGAATACAAACCATGTTTCCATAATAACCCTGAATGTTAATGACCTAAACTCATTAATTAAAAGACATAGAGTGACAGATTGGATTTTTTAAAAAAGACCCAACAGCATGCTGCTTTCAAGATAATTTTTGGAAAAGATATCCACAGATGAAAGGTGAAAGGATGAGAAAAAACATACCACTCATATGGACTGTGTAAACAAGTAGGGGTTTTCATTCTCATATAAGATAAAGTGGACTTCAAATAAAAGTTAGTCAGAAGTGAGAAAGGAGGACATTTCATACTGCTTAAGGGAATCATGCATCAACAAGGCATAACAATCATAAATACTTATGCACCAAACAATGGATCATCTACATACATCAAGCAAACCCTTCTCAATTTTAAGAATCATATAGACTGCAACACAATAATACTAGATGACTTTAACACACCTCTCTCACCACTGGATAGATCTTCCAAACAAAAACTAAGCAAAGAAATTATGGAACTTAACAATACAATCAATAATTTAGACTGAAAGGATATATATAGATTATTTCATCCATCAATGAGTGAATACACTTTTTTCTTAGAAGCACATGGATCCTTTCCTAAATAGATCATATGTTATGCCACCAAGCAACTCTTAGCAAATATTAAAAAAATAGAGATACTTACCCTACCCTGCATTCCATCAGACCATAATGGAATGAATTAGAAATCAATAATAAAATAAAAAATAGAAGCTATTCCAACACCTGGAGACTCAATAATATGCTATTGAATGTTGCATACAGCAGAAGACATCGGGGAGGAGATAAAAAAAATTCTTAGAGGTAAATGAGAATTCTGATACAACATACCGAAATCTCTGGGACACTATGAAGACAGTGCTAAGAGGAAAGCTCATTGCATTGAGCTCATTCACATAAAAAGTCAACAGACAAATGACTCAACATTACATCTCAAAGTCCTAGAAAAAGAACAAATCTACACCAAAATAGTAGAAGATAGGAAATAGTTGAAATCAGGACTGAAATCAATGAAATTGAAATAAAAGAAAACATTGAAAAAATTGACAAAAAAGCTGGTTCTTTGAAAAAATAAATAAAATTGATAAACCCTTAGCCACCCTAATGAAAATAAGGAGAGAGAAAACTCAAATTACTAAAATTTGTGATGAAAAAGGAAATATCATGACAGATACCACTGAAATACAGAAGATAATTAGACACTATTTTGAATATTTATACTCCAATAAAATAGAAAATATTGAAGACACTGACAAATTTCTAGAGAAATATGAGCTGCTCAAACTGAATTGGGAAGACATACACAATTTAAACAGATCAATTTTAAGAAATGAAGTAGAAGATATCATTAAAAGCCTACCAACCAAGAAAGGCCAAGGACTAGATGAATTCTCAGTTGAGTTCTACAAGACCTACAAAGAAGAATTAATACCAATGCTTCTCAAATTCTTCCATGAAATAGAAAAGGAGGGAACCCTTCCAAACTCATTTTATGAGGCTAATATCACTTTAATACCTAACCTGACAGAGACACATCAAGGAAAGAAAACTTCAGACCAATATCCCTGATAAACATAGATGCAAAAATTCTGAATAAAATTTTGGCAAATCACATACAAAAACATATTTAAAAGGTAGTACAACATTATCAAGTGTGGTTCATCCCAGGGATGCAAGGTTGATTCAACATATGGAAATCAATAAGTGTAATTCCTTACATCAATAGACTTAAAGATAAAAATCATGATTATCTCAATAGATGCAGGAAAAGCATTTGATAAAATACAACACTCTTTCATGTTCAGAACTCTAGAAAATCTAAGGATAGCAGGAACATACCTCAACATTGTAAAAGCTATCTATACTAAGCCTAAGGCCAACATTATTCTAAATGGAGAAAAATTGGAAGCATTCCCTCTGAGAACTAGAACAAGACAGGGATACCCTCTCTCTTCACTCCTATTCAACATATTTCTTGAAACTCTAGCCAGAGAAATTAGACAGATAAAAGGAATTAAAGGGATACAAATAGGAAAAGAAGAACTCAAACTATCAGTAGTTGCCAACAACATGATTCTATACTTAGAGGATCCAAAAAACTCCACTAGAAAACTTCTAGAATTAATAAATGAATTCAGAAAATTAGGATATAAAATCAACACACATAAATCAAATCCATTTCTATACATCAGTGATGAACTCTCAGAAAGAGGAATTAGCAAAACTATCTCATTCACAATAGCCTCCCAATAAATAAATAAATAAATAAATACTTGGGAATCAATCTAACAAAAGAGGTGAAAGACTTATACAATGAAAACCACAGAACGCTAAAGAAAGACATTGAAAAATAGCTTAGAAGATGGAAAATCTCCCATGTTCTTGGATAGGAAGAATTAATATTGTCAAATGGCAATACTACCAGAAGCGTTATACAGATTTAATGAAATTCCAATTAAAATCCCAACATTCCTCATAGAAATAGAAAAAGCAATCAGAAATTCATTTGGAAAAATAAGAGACCCAGAATAACCAAAGCAATCCTTAGCAAGAAGAGTGAAGCAGGAGGCATCACAATACCAGACCTTAAACTATACTACAAAGCTATAGTAACAAAAATGGCATGGTATCGGCACCAAAATAGACATAAAGACCAATGGTACAGAATAGAAGACACAGAGACAAACCCATTTAAATGCAGTTATCTCATATTAGACAAAAGCACCAAAAACATACATTGGGAAACAAATAGCCTCCTCTATCATTTTAATAATAAGGGGAAAGGGGAAGGGGCCATGTGGCCTCTTGATAAGTTGGAGTCCAGAGAGACGGAGAAAGAAGGATTCCCCGGGTTAGACCTATATGGAGTCCCTCCGGACAGTGGCGATCCACGGAGCCAAATTCCCCAGGCCCTGGGGTGTAGGTAAAAATCTGCTCTGCCCCAGTGAGACGCGGAGACACCAGGGAGAAGAAGAGGCACACCACCAGTGTGAGGAGCAGAAAAACACCATTTATTCTAAAAAAACTACAGAAGTTTAACTACACTCTTGGACCAAGCAGATCCAAAGGTCCCAAACAAAGGGGTGCTCTTTGGCCAGAGCATAGTCTATTAGCGTAGAATGGGGAAGGATGGAAGGGAGGGGTGGGAAGGTATGGAGATGCTCCTACACTCTTCAACAAATGGTGCTGGGAAAACTGGAATCTCCAGGATATATAAAGAACTCAAAAAACAAATAACCCAATCAAAAAATGGGCTAAGGAACTGAATAAACACTTCTCAAAAGAAGATATACAATCGATCAACAAATATATGAAAAATGTTCAACTTCTCTAGTTATTAGAGAAATGCAAATCAAAAATACTCTAAGATTCATGTCACTCCAGTCAGAATGGCAATTATCAAGAATACAAGCAATAATTAGTGTTGACAAGGATGTGGAGAAAAAGGTACACTCATACATTGCTGGTGGGACTGCAAATTGGTACAACCAACCTGTAAAGCAGTATGGAGATTCCTTAAAAAAACCTGGAACAAAACCACCATTTGACCCAGTTGTCCCACTCCTCAGTCTATTCCTAAGGACTTAAAATCAGCATATATTTTGACACAGCCACAACAATATTAAAAGCAGTTCAATTCACAATAGCTGAACTGTGGAATCAATTAGATGCCCTTAAACAGATGAATGGATAAAGAAACTGTAATACATATACACAATAGAATATTACTTAGCAAAAAAAGGGCATAAAATTATGGCATTAGCAGGTAAATGGATGGAGTTAGAGAATATCATGCTAAGTGAAATAAGGTAATCCCAAAAAACCAAAGGCCAAATGTTCTCTCTGATAAGTGGATGTTGATCCATAATGGGGGAGGGGGCATGGGAAGAATGGAGGAACTTTGGGCAAAGGGGAGGGAGAGGAGGGGAGAGGACATGGGGGCAGGAAAGATGGTGGAATGAGATGGACATCAGTACCCTAGGTACATGCATGACTGTATATGTGACATCACTCTACATCATATACAACTAGAGAAATAAAAAGTTGTGCTCCATTTGTATACAATGAATCAAAATGAGTCTGCTACCATGTAGAACTAATTAGAACAAATTTAAAAATTAAAAAATGAATTCTTTGCATAATGCATTTCATATTCAATATCCCCTCTAATATATTATATTGTATTAAAATATACACCCTTTGAATATCAAATAACAAGTGTATATAAATCTCATCCTTACATAAGTATGAATACAGTTTCGAGTTTGATAATGCACCAACTTATCCTCTGGGAACATGACAATTTTTTTACCCAGTAACAAAAATATGCTTCAATTCTCTTACATGCCAAATGATTATAATAAAGATTTTCTTTTTTCCTAAAAGTAAGATCATAACAAAAAGTAAAACACTTGCAACAAAAAGCTTTTTTTTTAACATTTATAATTTGGTAGAATAATTTATAAGAACCATCAAAAGTCTTAGGTATGCTTTATAATTCTACTCCAACCAACACAGATTGGAATAAACAATTCAGGTTGAAGACATATCTAATGCTGGGAAGTCTCCTAGGGGAGCAGCTGAGGCTGAGATTTTGAGCATACCCTAACCTTTTATTTTCAGATAATTCCCATATTTCCCAGGTATTCTAATTAGCCTCACAAAGGAGTATTGCATACTAGGGAATTGAATCAAAGGGACTCTGAAAAACAAGCTCCAGGGCAAAGGGTTATGGTTATATTATCAGGTATCTCTAAGGATCATTTAAAAACTCAGTTCAACAACTGCATTTACTGAACTCACTGGGGAATATAAATGAGTTCCCAACCATCTTGCCCAACCCGTAAGGATTTTATACCTTGCCTAGAAAGAACAAAATAACTACTCATGTTTGCTTTGTCAACAGTGCCATACATTTTGATCTTTGAAACAAACTGTCAATACAGCTTTTCCTTTTCTTTACAGGTAGAATCGTGCCTAAATTCAAAACATTTTCATTTGAGGTTGCTATGTGATTGGCATTTCCCTCATATAGTTCTTTGAATGTAGAATAACATATAATTGACATGATAAAGGGTAAGCAAACAAAGAAGCTTTAATTTGAGGGTGCTCCATAAAAACATCATTGACTGATGCAGTCATGGCCTGTCATTCAAGCTTGGAGGCCCCTAGTCTTTCAATTATTTCCTGTAAGTTTCCATTTAAAAGCGTCATCATCACCTAATATGTTCCTAACTGAACTTGTTTTCTCAAAACTGGCTATTGCCAATTCATTCATGTCAGCATCTCTATTGTGTGGGAAGCCATCCGTGGAATGCGTGAGAAACTTTTCTCAGCATTGCAGCCAGGGAAGGGATAGGTCTTGCACTGGGAACTTCCAGTGGCACTCCCACTGAGATAGACTGCCCAGGCATGTGACCTTCCCCTCTGCTCTGCTTGAAAGGTCCCATACAGCACTGGAGATGGGATCACCTGCTGTAAGCTGCACAGCCCCTCTGAGATGGGTGTGGCCTGCCAAGATGCCAATCAACCTACTGACTGCAAGACATCAGGAAGCAAAGCTCCACCCCTGTAGCCCTATTCCTGCCTTTTGATGTACCCCCTTAAATAAAACACCACGGGAGACATTTTCTAATCGTCTAGCTCCACCTCCTGTGTGGACTGGGCCTAGCAGGAGCTCCATCTTTTGAAACTGTATTTTTTAACTCTTTGTCTTTTGTTCTTCACTAACTATTCTAGACTTTAATTGCTCGGGAGGCTTATCCCTCTGAGCAGGAAAGAATTCCCTGGAGAGGTGCTGGCCACTCTGCAATACTCTGCTTCACCTGGACTAAAATTCAGTTTACAATAATTCTTCTCCTCCACTTTGAATCTCTTGTCCACTTAGTCATTAAATTCTGGTTTTTTATGAGAATGCTTAGTCACTGGTTGCTGTCTAATTCTTCATTCAGACTCTAGTGAAGGCTTCATCGCTCCTCCTGCCATGGGTGAGTTACTCCTAGTCAATTTGTTGCTGCCTTTGGTCTCACCTCTAAAAGTTACCTGTGCACTGGCTGAAAGGCCCTTTACTTCACATTTCTCCTGTTTTAAGAATATGACTCGAGATCAAATCTTGCCATCTGTGTGAACCTAGAGGACATTATGCTACATGAAATAACCAAACAGAAGAAAACTTCTGAATGATCTCTCTAAAATGTGGAATGTACAGTTGAACTCATAGAAGCCAGGAAGGACAGTGTGTGATGTTGATCAAGGACACCAAGCTTCAGTTATAAGATGAGTAAGTTCTGGAGACTTAGCATACAGCATGGTGACTATAGTTAAGAATACTATATTGTATGCTCAAAATTTGCCAAGAGAATAGATCTTAAATTGTCTCTGACACATGTGCAGTAACTATGTGAGGCAACTGGTATATTAATTAACTTGACTGTGGTAAACACTTCACAATGTACATGTGAAAACATCACATATTAAATATGTACAATTTTTATTTTCAATTATACCTCCATAAAAATTATATCTTGCATCTGCAAAAAAAATTAGTAAATGATTTAAATATTATATGGTTCAATTAGATATGTGGATGTTTTAATAAAACATGTCCAAAACTGAATTCCAAACATTGTCCCTCAACTTTATTCTTTTAGTGTATTCTTTACTTGTCTTTCTCTCACTATACTTATTGATTCATTACCATTTCCTGTTGGCTCTATTTTCATGAGTGCTCTAGTATCCTAGGCTGCTGTTACAAAATACCACAGACTCTACAGTATAAAACAATAGAAATTTGTCCTGCCATAGTTTGGGAGAACAGAAGCCTGAAATCAGAGTGTGAGCTAGCCTGTGCTCCCTTTGCTAAATCTAAGAAGGATTTCTCTTTGCCTCTTCCTAGCCTTTGTTGGCTGCCAGCAATCCTTGGTGTTCCTTGGCTTGTAGATGGGGCACTCCTCTCTCTGCGTCCATTTTCACATACTGTTTATTTTCCTGTTCGTCTGTCTTTATGTGACCATCTTAGAAGAGCAACAGCCATTATCCAAATATGACTGTGCTCTGACACTTTCAGTCATTCCAATCACTCTTCTCTATTTCTTGTCTGCACTACTGAAATATAAACATAAGTTCCCTAGGGAACTTATAATTTCTCTTCACTGTGCTACTGCTGCTGTCTAGAAGAGCACCTAGCAAATAGTAGGTGCTCAATGAATGTGTACAGAATGAATGAATATCCCAGGTATCAATGTCACTAGTCATATGTGTGGAAACAGAAAAGAGGTGACATTACATTTCATTAGGAACAGAACCGGCTTTGATTTGTTCTCAAGGATCCTTTTGAATGGCTGGTCAGTGGTCATGCTGGCTTATGGTTATCCATCACCCTTGTCCTGCGATGAAGCAGGGCTCTGTCAGAACATGGATTAGTGGATTAAGGGACAAGTCCTTTTTGCCCACAATGAGAAATGGCCTTTTCTCTGGAAAAAAAAAAAGGAGAGTGACAGGGGACTTCTTTCCTTCCTTCATGACAGTCAGTGGAGAAGGGTTCCTATCCTCAGGGCAGCTACGTGCTATCCTCCCAAAAAAGCACAGTCACTCCCAGAATTCAGCTCATCACATTCAGGTATCTAGAGGACCTGAGGCAACAGTAGATAGATTTGACATTCCTTGATGAGTAAGAGAAAGAAGTTGCCAGTGGTTACATGCAATTTACTTCTGGATATCTCAAGGGCAGAATGGAGGAGGAGAAAACAAGATCAATTAGATAAGCAGAGGGTGAATTAGCCATTTAATCAAGTACCTACACCAGGAAGCACACAGTTCTTCCAAAAGACACTATTATCTTTAATGGAGTTCTTTAGAGCATCTTCAATTTTTCTAATGAAGACAGAAAGCTCCATCTTTAGTAAAGCGCTTCTCTTTGCTTGTTTGACCACAGGATTATCTATTCCATTCAGTCCCCTAGGGAGCTGATATTCTCCCCCTTTATTCTTCATAGAATTAGAAAGAGGGGAAATCTGTCCAAATTATTTAATCAAATTATTCTTTCTCTGGCCAATATAAGTGCTTAAATATCCACATTTAATACTTCTCCCTCTAATGATATTCACTTATCTAAAATTACCCCTTAATTGATAAGATATACGAGTGAAAATACCATTAGGAAAAATGTTAAATGATCTCAAACCATTTAGAATGTTTTCACGCCAGCCCTTGAATTTACTTAATCTCCAGTGAGTGATATAAAAAGATAGGACTTAATCCTCACTATGACTAGCCTGAAATAGCAAAGACAAACAGGTTGGAGAAGAAATGGCAAACAAAGGGAGGAAAATCTTTTTGGTTATTAATTTCCTGGCTGCACAAAACTGTATGATTTTTATTTGGTTCCTTCAATTCTCAGTTTTGAGAGGAGAAAAGTCTCAGTACATTTGAAAATAGTGTCCGCATATATAATAATGTTCCACTTGATAATGGCGACGAGTTCTGAGAAGTGCATTAGGCAATTACATTGTTGTGCTATTGTCACGGAGTGTACATTTTAAACTAAGATGACTCCAATGTCACTGAGTGATACCATCTTATGGGACTACCTGACTGAAATGCTGTTAGCAGCATAGGACTGTGTTTCATAGAAGATGACTAAAATGGTGTGGAAGACATTAATTAGAATCATTAGACACTGAGTAAACTCAATTAGAATAACAATCTATTTCAAATCAGTTTTATGAGTTATAACTTAAATACAGTACTTATTGCCCTTTATTGTGGTCAGTTTTATGAATTTTGACAGATGCAAATGTCATGTAACTACCACTATGGTAAAGATATACAACATTTCCATCACTCTGCAAAATTCTCTCTTATCTCTTTGGAGTCAAACTCATCTCCCTTCCAAACTCTGGCAAGCACTGATGTGTTTCTTCTCCTTGGAATTTCACCTTTTTCATAATGTCCCATCAATGGAATCATATGCTAGGTAGCCTTTTAAGACTTGTTTCTTTATGATAATAGATTTAAAACTCAACCATGTGGCTCAATAAGTAACTGATCTCTCTTAATTGCTAAGAAGCATTTCATTTTATGTACGAATAAAAATTTTCTTTTTTATTTACAAGTTGCTGGACTTTGGATTTGTTTGCAGTTTTTTTATTTTTCCAGGATAAGGAAAAAAAAACAACTATAAATAGGTGTATAGTTGTTTGTTTGTTTGTTTTTTCTGCATACATATGCATTCATTCTTAAGAATGGGATTGCTGGATCCTTTGGCAAGCAGTAGAAAATGGACAACAATTGACTATGATTCCCATCTCTTGGGTTAGAGCAATTATTTTCAAAGAATGGCCCCAGATCCTCAGCAGCAGCCTCACATGAGAATATGTAGAAATGCAGATTCCTGAGCCTTAATTCAGGTGTAATGAGTAAGAAACTGTGGGGGTGAGGTGCAGCAAAGTGCTTTGACAAACTTTCCAAGGGATTATGATGTGTGCTGAAGTTTGAAAAACCGCTGGCCTAAAACAATTCAGCTCTGCCCACAAACTTGCTTTCCCCATTCAGGTAAACCAAGTCTTACCCACAACACCACCTACCTACAAATCTTAGGGGAGAATATAGCAACTACCTATTGATCCTCAAGAGTGTGCTTTAGGGATTCCATCCTTTATGCTTTAACTTTGCCTCAGTTACCACCATGATCAGAATTCATACTGTTAACTCTCCCTGAGAGGAATTTTGCTAAATAGAAAAACTTCCCTATTCTGTTACATGACATATGGATATCCTGACTCTTCTGGCCTTTTGTGGTTCTGTGGGACAAAATAGCACCTTTACTGAGCTGTACAGAAATTCCTAGGGTGGTGGTAGGTGGGTAGGGAGAATACTTTCTCTACTAAAACAACTGTGGGTCCGTTTGTTCATTACTTCTCTCCTAAAATTAGTTGTAACTATGAATTTTGCAGTGGAGTTACTGCAGTGTGTTCTAAGGGAAAAACCAGTCTTAAATGATGGATGGAATATGATCAAGGGGTAAAGTTTCCTGTAGGTTTATGCTGAACTGAAGATATTATGTTGACAGATTACACAGTTCACACATTTGGAAAGAGGAGCAGGAAGGAAAGAAAGTGGATGAACACACATATAATGCTTTGTGTGGGCCAAGTATTCAGCTAAATCCTCAAGAGAAAGAGAAATTTGAGTTATTGAGGGAGTAACAAACCCGGAAAAGGCTTCCATATTCACATAAGAAGTGGATGTAGCTTCTCAAATCCATGCAGTCTAACTTTACTGGGTCTAATTTAGCTTCATTCTAAAGCTTTATATTTTGCTGAACTATTAATGATAAATATTGAATGTTCTTAGTTGCTAAAATAAACACACTATATTGGATTTTAAAAACCAAAACTCAACTGCTAACTTAAACTTAATGAAAAACAGACTTGGCCCAAGGAATAAAAATAATATTTCATATGGGTCATGAGCAACTTAACTCTGTTGGTTACAAAACCATTGTTAGCTTCTCTCCAATCTGTATTGATCTTTTCTTTAATTAAATTATAGTTCAGATCATAGAATTCCACATCTGGTTATAAGTTACCTCATGATGGTTCTCTGCTCATGATTATTTCACGTATGCTAGGCTTCTTCTTTTGAATTCACCTATCAGCTTCTAATGCATTAAACTGTTGTCTTATCCTTTCTAAAAATAGTTCTTAAAACCTAATATGTATCAGACCTAGCTAGGCTGAGATTTACAAGAATGGATACACTTGAGTGTTTGCTCTCTTCAAGGATCTCACAACTAAATTCATATGCAATTAAAACTCTCTGTTAAGTGCTCTTACAGAAGGACAAAATAATTGCTACAAGGACCAGAGCAGAAAGAGGGGTTAATTTTGCCTGTGGAGATGAGGAAATGTTTAATAGAAGGTGACATTTGAGTTGAGCCTTAAAAAATTATATATATATATATACATATACATAATATTATATGTATATATGTATATAACCTTATATAATATTATATTATATGCATATAATATTATATGCACATATGTATATAACCTTAGCTATGACTTATTGAATTCTTCCTAAGCACTATGATATTGATTTTTCATATATTATCTTCTTTAGTGGTTATGAACATTCTGCCCACTATATAGATAAGCAAATGAAGCACAGAGGAAATCAATTTGTGAAACATTACATGGCTAATAAATGGGGGCAAGGATCAACCAGCTCTGGTTTTAAAGCCCATGTTCTGAATCTCCACATGATTTTCACAGTGAACAAGGTAAAGTCCAAACAAATTACAGCTTCTAGGAAAGAAAGGGTATTTCACGTGTGGCACAGTGATGGGTGAGCTATGACAATGGAGTAGATAGGAAATTTGAATGCCATGGTAAATTCTTTAGTGCTAATTAAGAGAAAGGCAGAGCACAGAGAAGGTTATGAGCTATTGGGAAGGTAAAATTACTTAGTGATCAAATGGTAAGAAATGGAGGAACATGTAGTTTACACAACTGAGTCTGATGATGTCAGCCAGTTAAGGAACAAAGGAGGAACCAGTTGGGGGTAGAAGAAGCTGATGTGTTTAGTTTAAATATATCAAGGGGCCCATAGAACATATCTAGGTAAAGCTGCCTGGTGAAAAATACATATAAGAGATCAATAAATAGATTAGAGTCAATAAAAATAAAATGGTTACAGTGAATCAATAAAACAGTATGGTCCACTGCAACACTGGAAATGATGCTTCACCCAAGGAGAAGATAGAGAATAGAAAGGGAAAATAGCCATGTAGAAACTGACCAACTGGGAAAGGAAGAGAAATAGAAACCAGTGAAAAAGACTACGAAAGACAATGAAATGGTGACCAGACAGTAGGGAAATGGAAAGCAGTGACACTAGAAGTCAGATGAGAGTGCAATTTCCAGAAAGAAGCAGCGGTCTCATGCCATATCTATAACAGTCAGGGCATCCACCCTGGCTGAAGCTCAGGCATTCATCTATGACCAAAGAACCTTTGCCTCTTCCTATAAGTATACTGAGGTCCTTTCTCTCTCTACACTGCTATTCTTCATTTGCAACGTGTTGATTAAAGTCATACTGTAGAACTACAAAACAATAATTTACGAGCATATTAGTCCTTTTTGGGTTAACAGATAATTTTGCTGATTCAAAACAATTTTGCCAGGGCTGGAATTGTGGTTCAGTGGTAAGAGTGCTTGCCTCACATGCGTGAGTCACTAGGTTTGATCTGCAGCACCACATAAAAACAAATAAAATAAAGATGTTGTATCCATCTACAACTAAAAAAAAAAAAAATTAAAAAACAGCTTTGCCACAAGATGTTTAAATTATGCAGCATTTAAAAACTCAATTGTGTCATACAGTGTAGTGACAAAAATTGATGATTAATGATGGGTGGTCAAGTGAGACTTGCTAGAGCTACTTTGATAGACAAGAGAGCTGGCAATCTCTGCTTTTGCAAATAGACACTATTAAAAGATGCAAAAAGTCTTAAGATGTAGATGAAATAGGCTCTTTGCAATATGGTTTGTAATATTTCTTGACTTAGGAAATCCTTTTCTTAAGAATAGTTGCAATACTTCATTCTATTTGAAGAACTATAATTTTTTATTGTTTAGACCAATTCCAAGAGGTTTTGTCATTTGTGAAATTTTCTGCTTCCTCCTGTCATGATGGCTTTTTTTCTTCTTTCTTGTTTTACTGCTTGTACATCCTCCCCAATTCTTTTTTGCTCCCTCTCAGATTTAGACAGACCATTTCCTCAATTCTGATGGCAACACTTCAATACTCTAGTGTTGGCCCTCACACATTATTAAGGTGACGGGCGAATAACTTTTTTAGAGGATTGGAAACAGCTAAAAGTGACATTCAAGGATTCAAAACAACTTTGTTGGGAAATAAATCTTTGGCTGGGGAAAAATGACTCTCTCTTTGCTAGGCAATAGCATTATAATTCATCATTTATTGGAAAAGAAGAATGCATTTTGAGAATCGCATCAGACAAAAACTGATTACAGATATTAAGCAATGTCTCTGTGAGGCATTAGTCACCACGTCTGTGAAAGCTGTGTGCCTCTAGAAGGTACAAGCTGATGAGTCATGGAGTGTGCTACTGCATTGCCATAATTGTTGTATCATAAACAATGGTATATGACGGTGAGAGCAGATTAAAGAGAATGGAGTGTTTTGTACTGTCTCCTCTAGAAGAAGAAACAAGATGTTATTTCACTGCGACATTAACTATCGATTTGGGTTTTTGTTTGTATATGGTTCTTAATGGTTATGATAGCTTAAGAGAAGTATTCGTGGCTTATTCATTTCAAAAGCCACCATAAATGAGGGCTTAAACTGTTCCAACCTTGTACTATGGCTTTTGAAATAAAACAAAGGCTTCTTTTTCAGTGTTAGAAAAGATTCAAGAGCACTGAACTAGTGTTATGTCCTCAGGACCCCAAAGGCCTCAGATCTGGATAAAAATGACAATACAAGCAGAGGCTGTTAGAATCAATGAATCAGGGCAACTCTCAGCAGAGAGTACACAGAGTTCTTATTCATACCTCCATTGGGCATTTGTCACTTTTTATCTATGTTATATTTATTTCAGATTAAGTTATTTAAGTTATTTTGCTGGACTAAAAACATTTTGAAACAGAGATTGTATCTTATAAAGTTTTGCTCTCTCCTTAGTACCCAGCTCAGTAATGTATCAATGTTGAATAAAAGTATTGCATCATTGATAAATGAATGGCATGCGTCACTGTATTTATTGCAGCTCATTTCCATATCTTCAGTTCACAAAAAAAAAGCACAAAAGCTAGATTAGCCAATCTTGCATAATAATAAACTATCGTGGTTCTTAAAATGGATGTATGTAATTATGTTTCTTTCTGACAGTCTTTAATTTTTATTATGTAAAGCAATACTGGTACTTAATGACATGTAAACATCATATGGAAAGAGTTTTATTTTTGAAGACAAAAGTATGCCTTCAGAAAACGTTTTAATATCAAACCTTTCACATACCCACACCTCACTCTCCAGAATATGAAGCAGTAATTGGAACTACATAATTCTCTCTGGGGCTGTTAATTAAATGTGGGTATTCACTAAAATAAAACAGATAACCTGTGAGTACAACCCTTGCAAAGACCATATATAAAGGATCACATATGGGACATTAATACCTTCCCTTATGCACATCTTTTTGCAAAGAGCTGGGCTAGCCATTGAAGGAAGCTCAAGTAGCCACAGAACACCTTGAACTACCTCCAAAATCTTCTTTCTGGACATGCCCAGCACTCCTACGTTAACTATCTCCAATTATACATTCCTTATGTTCTTTCTTATTATTTGTTTTAAAATCTGTTGTATTATTATATTGTACTAATCATTATTACAATGGCTCTAAATAACATTGGCTAAACAATTAGAAGTTTATTTCTGTCACATAAGTCAAAGCTAAACAGCCAGGATCCGAGACTCCTTCTATTTTCTTGTTCTGATATCCCTAGTGTATTGCTATGATTATCCTGGTCAAAATGGCTCACTATCCTGTCTGCATCCCAGCTAGTAGGAAAAGATTTGTAAGCTTCACATATTACCTCCTTTTGTATCCCTTGGCTAGCATTTAGTCACATGGTCATGGCAGATAGGAATATCCTTTTAAATATGTAGCTAAGCCCACAAAAATATTAAGGACAAAAATATGAGACAGATTGACAGTGGAACTGGACAACTAGAACGGTAAATGAAGGTAAAACTTTAAGAGTGTGGGGGACATTAGCAGATCTTGCTACAAAGAGACTTAAGAGCGACACGAGAAATGAGAGACAAGGTCTAGGTCTCTGCAGGGTGGATAGATGGAAGAGACATCCCTACGTAAAGCTGGGACTCTGAAGGGGTTCTAATCTCAAAGAAAGTTTGTATTAGGAAATAATCCACCAAGATTCTAGATGGGAAATAAAGTTTTGTTGGAAATTAGTAACTAAAGACTTGCCCTCAGATAGTTTTGGGGTTCAAATCTATACTAATTACAAGATCTCAAGGCAAGATACTTGGCTCAAGGAGTCCTGGGCTGGTAGGACCTTGGAACCATGTTTGTCCTTTCTGGAGGGCCCCATGATCCATGTAAACCTCATGAAATTTCCATAGATAAATGATAGTCAACCAAATACTTATCGTGTTAAATTTTCATTCAACACAAGGGCAAAATGAAGGCAGATTCAAAGAAACAAAAAAGGACAAGTTACTCCCCAGAAGTTTGCTAAAACATCTAAAGGACACACTTTAAGAAAAATAAGCTCACTCTTCCCTCCTCCACACAAAATCAGATTTAAAAGAAAATTTGGGATAATAAATAAGTAAACATGTAAGTAAATCTAAAGAAAATACTGACTATATAATCCATAAGTAATACTGTCCATTTTGTTGAGAAGACACAAAATAATAAGGCAGAACAAAAAATGCTATATAACCATAACATGTAAGATGTATGGGAACAGATGATTTGATTTAGAATATCCTAATTCCATGGATTGTTTTAGAAGAGGATAGAAAAAATTTAAAACTTTAAAAATTTAAAACACAATTTAAAAATTTTAAAAATGGCTTCATTAAGTAAACAGACATAACATATAACCAATATAAAGGAAAGTCATGCCAAAAACTCATCCAAAAGAGGAAATAAAGGGAGCAAAAGCAAGGAAATAAAGTAGCATAGGCAAAACAGAGTACATAACATAAATAAATATGGGAAAAATGAAATGAATCTGAATATATCAATAGAATACTAATCTCACCATTTAAATGATAGAGATTGTCAGTTTGAAATTTTGAAAATTCACCCATCACTCCTAAATGAGATATATAATGTTTGAAAATAAACCAATCTTCAAGCAGGCAAAAATTCATTAAAATATAAAAAATAAACTTAACCTTATTACGTACATCATACATTGAAATTTGAAATCCATAACATGATCATAAACACTCTGTTCAAAAAAATATGGAAAAATTCTAAACATTATCCATATATTAGGTCATAAAACAAATCTGATTAAATTTCAAAGAATTGGAGCCATGATCACATCATGATGATTCTAAATTAGATTTAAAACAAAACAAAACAAAACAAAGAACAATGACAAGAACATAAAGATATATAATTTGGAAATTTAAAAACTTGCTGTTAGGGGACAATTATCTGTTGGGTGTCTTGTGTTTATTTCTTGAGAGCAGAGGTCCTGATTGACTATCTTCTGATGTATCTTTACCTGGAGATTTGTAGAGTAAGCAGCCTTGGGAAAAAGACTTTGTATTTCTCTAGAGTAAAGGGCAGGTTGTTTCTATTATGGTACAGTAGCATAAAGACCATGCTTTCTTCTAAGGCTAAGATTAAGCATTCCATCATAAAAGATTTGTATTCTTTAAGTTCAAGGTTCCTCTCCTATAATGTAACATGTGAAGCATCACCTGGTCCTTTCTTCATTGGCCTATCTGAATCAGAATTCAGGGAATTGGCACAAAGGCAGATACTCTGGTTACAACTATTACTGTGAGTCCTTTGTCTCTGACCCAGATATCTCAATGGCCTTTGCCAACATTTAGCATTCTGGCAGGCTAAACTTGTTAGCTTGTAAGTAGAGTAGAATCTCAGCCCCTTCACTGTTCTTTTTTTTTTTTTTTTTTTTTTTGGTATTGGAGATTGAACTCAGGGACACTCAACTGCTGAGCCACATCCCAGCCCTATTTTGTGTTTTATGTAGAGACAGGGTCTCACTGAGTTGCTTAGTGCCTCGCTGTTGCTGAGGCTGGCTTTGAACTCGCGATTCTCCTGTCTCAGCCTCCCTAAGGGCTGGGATTACAGGCTTATGCCACCGCGCCCAGCTCCCTTCACTGTTCTTGACACATGCTTTTAAATAGTCATGTATATTATGTAATGAAAATAGAATATACTTATAATTAAATTATGGCAAATGCTTCCAGGATGAATCAAAACTAATCTTTAAAGAAATACAAGTAGACAATGTTCGTATCAGAAAAGAAAAAGTAAATGCTCACATCAAGAAGTTACGTTTTAAAAGACTAAAGTCAAAGAAAATAAACATTACTTTAAAATAGAAGCAGAAATTATTTTTTTTAAAAAAAGAAAACAATTGGAAAAGAGTAGCAAAGTGAAGATAGTTCTCTGGAAAGATTGATGTAATTGATAATTTCTAATTACATTTATAAAAAAGCACAGACATCACAAATAGAAGTATAATATTTAGGAATGAAAAGGAGTATGTTATGTTGATATAAATTGAAGCAGTGGATTTTTAATACTGGAATTTCAAGAGTTATTGATAGGTTACTTAGATCATAGGAGAAAGATGTTCTTGCTTCACGTCTCAGTCTGTAGCCAATGTCATTATATTAAAATGATGTTATATTAAAAATGACTAAAGGATTAACTCTTCAAAAAAAGTCATAAAAGACAAGCTGGATAACAATAAAGACAAAGGTATTTTTACTTACTCCAGCTCTGTGCACTGTACTATTCTAAAATTTGTTCCATTGTTATTACATTCTAAGACTTCTAGCAACTCAAGAGAGGCTGAAGGTTGGTGTATTAGTTTCCTGTGGCAGCTGTAAAATATTACCACAAACTCAGTAGCTTAAAATGTATTCTCTCACTGGGCGCAGTGGTGCATGCCTGTAATGCCAGTGGCTTGGAAGGCTGAGGCAGGAGGATCGCAAGTTCGAAGCCAGCTCAGCAACAGCGAGGTGCTAAGCAACTCAGTGAGACTCTGTCTCTAAATAAAATACA
The DNA here is from genome assembly GCA_004024805.1 of Geosciurus inauris. Classification (NCBI taxonomy): domain Eukaryota; kingdom Metazoa; phylum Chordata; class Mammalia; order Rodentia; family Sciuridae; genus Geosciurus; species Geosciurus inauris. The sequence goes on from PVHX01002375.1 coordinate 53,441, forward strand.
AAATAGAGCTGAGGATGTGGCTAAGTGGTTGAGGTCCCTGAGTTCAAACTCTGGTACCAAAAAAAAAAAAGTATTCTCTCACAGTTCTGGAGGCTACAAATCAAAATCAAGACAAAAACAGGGCCACACTCTCTTCAGAGGCTCTAGGCAGGGCATCCTTCCTCGTGCCTTACAGTCTCTAGTGATGGTTGGCATTCCTTGGTTAGCGGCTGCCTCTCTCCAGAGTCTGATCCCATCTTCCCATGACCTTCTCTTTTTCTCTCTCTCTTTCCTCTTCTGTCTCATAAGCACACTTGTGTTTGGCTTTAGGGTCCACCTGGATAATCTAAGATCTCATCCTAAAATCTTTAACTTAATTACATCTCCAAACACCATTTTCTCCAAAGAAGATAGCATTTCCATGTTTGAAACATTAGGTCATGGACATATCTTTGGGGGAGCCCTAAGTCTGATTTCCAAATAGTACTGTCTATCAGCCTGGCAGTACAGAAGTATTCAAAAACACTGAACATCTTTCTATAAATTCATGATCAAAACAGAATTTTATCTAACATTCATCATCCTAGTATCTTCCAGTGCTGTTTAAATTTTCACTTTTGTTTAAGAATATAATGATATAAGTTGGTTCTAAATTCCAGGGAAAAATCATAAATTATTTTGGGGGGGAGGATATATATGTTATATTTGTTTTTTAAAACAATTATTTCAGAGTTCTGGCATTCAATATAATTACTGTTACTAGTATTGAACCAAGAGCCAGCAAATATGAAGTGAAGTTATTTCCCTTTGAGAAGTCAGTTTATTGTGCTCAGAGTGCTTTGAAAAGTTACCCTATTTTGATGAAATAATACAAATCTGAGTGTTGTCACTAAGAATGAAGAATTTTCTCTATTTTTTCATAAAGAATTGCATCTTCAACACAATATTTTACTTCCCATGAGGGGAAAATATATCTTGTTAAGTAGAATTTTTCAGCAAAGAAACTGCTACTACAAATTTTTAGAAAACATGTCAATATTTTGTTTCAATTTCAGGGTTAAAGGCTTATGTAAAAAAAATTTACCATGATGGGTAATCAATGGATCAAGAGACTGAATATTGTTTGATGTGTCATTCTTTTTTTTTAAAGAAATACACATTTTTCTTGTGTAGTAGTAATAGATGAGTTTGGGGGAGTTTTTAAATAGTAAAAAGGTGTACAACTTAATGTAACATATAAAATTAAACTTAAATACAGTGATTGGTATATGCCTCATATTATTATGAATTCATTTTCAATCAGTCAATTTGTATTAGTAGATCTACTTTTAGTAAAACTACCTGGTATCCTCAGTGAATGTGAGCACAGAGGCAAATGAACATTGAGAAATGTGTGTCTGAGATGAATTCATACCTTGGTCTTAACGTGTGTTTAAAAGAATTATGGTTCTACTCTGTAGCTATATTGTGCCATCTTAAAGGGATACTATAGATTGTTGACAATCTGATTAATTGCTGAATGAACTGAATACTTAAATATTGGGTTCAGCACATTAGAAAAATAACTCTATTTGTCTTTTTCAGAGTACTCACTATTTGTTGCAGGGAGTCAGCTGTCCCACAGTTTTTCCTCCTTCAGGGATTAATTCATATTTAGGTTAAAGTCCGTTCATACCAGATTCAGAATGATCACACCAGTGGCTTGGCTTCATCTGTCTTCTTTAAAATTTTGAAGTTGTAGAATTTGAGATTGAAGAATTTCCAGAATGTCCTATACTTGTAGATCTCACTGGTCTCTTCTGAGTAGTCCAAGTGCTGCACCCAGTCTCTCTCCCAATTCCTTGAATATAGATTACCATGTTTGTATCAGATGTCCCTGCCACTCTGGCTTCAGCAGATTAGACCATGGATAGATCTTTGCATCTGTGAGCTGCCCAGGGCCTTCCAGGTGCCTACTGCAGGAGCTCTGCGCAACTAGGACCCACCATGAGCACAATAGCTAGTGGGTTGGGCAGGTTTCTTTTGGGGAAGTTGAATGCAAGACCTATGAAGTCAGCAGGGTGCAGAATGACACAGGCACAGAGAGAGAAATAGTATGAAAGCAGCGTGCAGAAGCTGTGAAGCACCAAGACATGAACAAGCACAAAGTATAGAAAGTAGGGAGCATGAGAACTGAAAAAGTGAGGGAAGGAAAAAATGGATATCAACGTGGCAAAAAGGACAAGTTGAAGGGAAAAGCAGATGCAGGAACTGAAACATAAGTTTGGCTCTGAAATGAGATTTTTGTTACTGCCCTCGGGCTATTGTTACACCAGCTGGTGGTGTATGCTGCATGTGATAAATGGTGTCCCAATTCTCCATGACCCCTTGTTGGCTTTATAAGACAGCATTCAGTCTTTCACACTTCCTTTGTAACTACAGGAACCTCAGCCTGTTTCTACTCTTTGTATCTATGAGAACCTAACAAAATGGTATCCTCAAGATGAGGCAAAGAATATAGACAAAACTTGAATTAAAGCCTAAGACCATAATTTTGACATAGAAACAAAATCATTTAATATTTTTTTCATTCAATGCTGCATGTCAGGCAATGTGCTTTGATCTTTCATATATGGGCAAAAGATGCAATCTGGAAAAGGCAGTTCTGAAAGCAGAAAATCTGTTTTAAACTCTGGGTTTGAGTCATAAGTGGCTACTCTTGGGGCTGGACTACCCAAAAGGTCATTAGAGTATTTGTCCAGGGACCTTTCAGATGAACGTGATTGTCACCTTTACAAGTGAAAGCCACGAGAGAGAGTTGCCCCAGCAACCTTACTGCATCCTAATGAAGATCTTTCCATCCACATTATATAACTGATATTCCTTTGTCCCTACAGAGTAGTAGAGAGCAATCTGTGCATGGTTGCTTGTCTGATGTCTCATGATCAGCATTTCTCATAACTAAGAGGTAATGGAGAAGAGGGGATGGTTGTGAGGCTTTCCTAGTGTGCTGAGGTTTCCTATCCTCTGAGCCTACCCTTTGACAGTTCTATTATTTGAACAACACAAGCACACATTTTGCATTCCACTTTCTAGGTTGTCATTTTTTAAATCAGGCTCAGTTCTTCACAGACCAAAAACAAAAAAACAAAAAAAAAAAAACATTGCTTCATTGTTGAATTCCCCTTAGCAGTTGAAGGAAATTATTTGCATGTATTAACTGCATCTGAAACAAATTTCATCCTTCTGTGGCAATAAATGGCTTATCTATCCCTAGTGGGCAGAATATCTTCTTCATTAGGAACGATTCCATTGTTTGCATGGCTCATTACATTTTGGGGGTACAACAACTACTGTGTGCTGTTTTCCAAGGTGAGCACAGAGCTAGAAGGCCCTGGAAGTCACTGTAAGAACTAAGGCTAGAGAATGCTGTTAACCTAAATATTTATTCATAATTTAATCATTATCAAAGATAATTGTCAGGGTGGGGTGGGGGAAGAGCATAGGGTTTTAAATAAAAAGACAAGGGCTAAATTTCCAGCTCTTCTATTTCCTAGAAATGCAGTTTAGAGAGTCCCTGAACAACTCAGTTTCCTCCTCTGCCTCAAACTCAGTTTCCTCACTGATCCAGGCAGGATGGTTATAAATATCAAAAGGGACGATCTTGTGGAAAGGTCTACACAAATGAAAATTCCTCTCAGAAAACATGGTATGAGGGTGGCAAATGCTGTGACAGAAGGCTGCTTCCATTGTTTGTTCCTAGTAATAGTTGCTACTGAGAGTGAGGGGTGGGGTGTAGACATGGTGGGAAGTGTTCACAATCAAACACTTAGAATGCCCAAGAAACAAAACCATAGATATCAGCTTCTTCAGAACTTCACATTTACATAAATACTTCTTATTGTTTCCAAATTGAATTTGGGGTGACCATTCAGCTTTGTTCATTCCACCATTTTCTCTAAAGTATCTATAGAAGTGAATTAAATTTAACAAAATAATAGCAAATATTAAGCCTAATTTCTTTTCAGCCTAAGTTTTAAAGATGAAGACAAACTGACTGGTAAGATTCATTTTTTCCCCATTTCCTTTCTGCTTTTCTCTCATTTTGGGGAATAATTCACGTTATAATTTTTGAAAAATATAATTACAGTATTCAGAATTTGACTTTTTATGAGCTATAAATTGAGAAGCCATTTGTTCCTACTGACATCAATATAATTTTAACTAATAATTACCTTTAATCTGCCAATTAGATAACATACATCTAATGACATAGATCTATACTGTCCTATGTTTAATCAATTTTAAGTGTGTAGGAGTTGGTAATATAGACTCTATTCCTGATCTGAGTAAGTTATACAAAAAAAGCCCAAGGAAAGGATGCATTTTTTAAAAAAAAAAAAAGATTTTTTTGGAAAAAAAAAGAAAATGGGGTGTTTTGTTTTCCTGATTACTTTGTTATTTCTAATCATGTAACAGTTTTAGGGGATTAGTGGCTTTAAGAGGCAGAGAAATGTTAGATTGCCAACTCAGCAAAGTTATTCCAAAGAACAAAGACCCAGAGTTCAGAGTAATGTCACTACCATCTTCTAGTTCTAAGAAGTGGAGAGGTAAACAATCAAAGAACTTCACATTTACATAAATACTTATGTAAAAGGAGCTTGACTTTGGATCCTATTTCCCACTCAAAAAGATATGTCCCATATTATTCCATAACATTTATCTGAAATGTGAAATGTTCAAAGCTCATTTCTTCATAAGAAAAATGTTAGAACATGCCCTCCTGCTTAAAAAGAAATATATTACCCTGATATATTATTTTTTTTTGCACATTTTAATTTTGATTTCTTCCAAACACAAGGTTAGATGCCTCATAGATAGCATGTGAATTAGGAAGGAGAAGGAGATCTTTATCCGGAAGGGGAAAGGAATTTCCTAAGGCTGACTCCGGAGCTTAGGGTACCCAATCAGAGGCTTATATCTTTCAACTGCTGAGAAGATACCCTTAGACTCATTTGCTGTAAAATGAAAGGCTTAGGTGATCCCTAAAGTCCCTGGTGGCTCTAAATTTCTAGAATTCTAAGTGTTCCTGAGGTTTTAGCCTTTGCTTTATTTAGCTCTTGCTTGTGTGGGCTTGAATAATTCACCTGATTTTTCTCAAGCTACCTCTTTTCTTCCTTCTGAAATAGTAGGACTGCTGGTTGACTTTCTCTGACAGGGAAAAAATAGTCAAATACTTAGAAATGGGCAAGAGATATCAGAGTGTCCTTTGTTCTGGGTATGTAGGACACTGTCTAGTGGATCCTCAGAGAATTCTTGGATTCTATAGAGGTGGCTTATTCAGTTGGTTTCTAGGTTATTTTGGAACTCTGGAGAGGAAGAATTAAGTTGTAGAAAATTAAGAGTAATGCACATGATTTTTATCCATCGCAATATAAATGAATTTTGTATGGTAAGTATATATATAATTTTTGACCTATAGAAATTATTATTTCAAACATTACATTTTATTGTCTTATAAGGTATTTTGTATTAATTAACAAATTTATTTCAGTATTTCTGATTGCCCAATCTTCAAATTCTTCAAATTCTCTGATAACAATTTTTGGTTCCTCCTTTGAATAAAGAAATAAATAAGACATTTTACTGGAGTTCAATTTATGTCAGAGCCATGATTTTTAACATTTTGCAAATTATACTTGAACAGCAATTCAGCTAATGACAGGTATGTGTGTGTGTGCATGCGCGCGTGCACTTGTGTGCATGCACGCATGTATGCCATTGTGTGGTTAGGAGGGAAAGACAGCACAATTACCACAAAATTCCTTGCTCATTTGTTAACATTTATTTATCTACAAATAATCAGCTACCCCTACTGGGCTTTAGCCATATCCACATTAAATCAGTCTATTTTGTCTAATTTAGAAAGTTCATCATAGCTTAGGTGGATTGCTTTGCAGCTTTACAGGGTTCAAGAGGGATCACAGAAGCTGGTATTTAATGTAATTATAGAATAATGATTACCATGTGTAAAAAAAAATTCTGAGCATAAAGAAGCTAGAACAAAACCTGTCTTCAAACCAGATGGAGGTTATGAAATGGCTAATTGGTTCAATTGTCATTTCCTCCCACTCAAGGTTCAGTCCTTGAACTTCTTCTTGCCTGCATAAAGTCTGGTGAGCAGGAGTGCTCAGTGGGGGAAGAACTGGTGAGAGATACGGATACAAATCTGAACTTGAGATATCTGAGACAGAGAATTATAGCTCCAATGTGGAAATTTTGCTGTTGATATCAACTCATATAATACCCATTCAGTCCTAGTCTTTCATCAATTGCATAAGGAATAAACCTCTGTTTCTGCTGAAGACTTTCAAATAAATGCATATGTGACAATTACCACTTACATTTTGGAATCAGATGCAGGGCTCCTTCGGCTAATCTAACATCATTCTGGTGAGAGCCTAGTACTCAGTTCCAGCTGGAGAGAGGTAAAGTGGAGTCCCTCTTAATTTAGTCCACTTTTCATTTCCCTTTAAAATGTGTTAATGCCATGTGTATCCTGGGCGATCTTTATTCTTAGCTTACTGAATTATCTGGGGGTAGACATGAATTACAAATTAACCTCCCAAACCACTATTCACTTTTAGTTAATAGGTTTTCTATTCACATAATAGGTATTTAAAAGTCAACTCTTATTGAGATGGAAACCTCATAAAATGATTTCCAGTCTGGAAGGATGATAATTGAGGAGATAGGGAAGGGAAGTGATACAGTTTATTTCCTTGTGCAGTGATTATGACAGGCTACATAAATTGTATAATGCAAAACCCTAAATATATGGTTTTGCACAGTCAAGTTTTTTGATTAAGCACAGATACTTTTTCTTTTACAACTTGTTTTAAAATTATAAAACATAGTATTTCTTGGGTTTATTCATTTTCCACCTGGATAAAGTAGAAAATAGAGACTAGATTGTCCTTTTGTTTGATTACTGAGAATCTGCAGTAATTGGCCATTATAAACAACAGTGATCATTGAACAGTAATCTCTGGGAAGCCAAAGAATAGGAGTTGGAGAAGAATCCAGGGCCTTATAAAAAACAGCCAGTCCCTAGAGTCATACAGTGCATAACCCTTACAACTCTAGCTTTCAATCCTGGAGGTCACTAAGCTTAGCAGAGAGGATGAGACTTGAAGAGGAATGGAAATGTGATCCTACTTGGGACAACCAGATCTGAGACTCTGGATTGAATATTTCAACACAGTCTATAGTCTTTACCCCAGCAATATTCTGGACTGGCTCATACTAGCTCCTAAGGTAATGAAAGGTATAGGAAAACACCCCCAGGGCAAAATGTATTCCTACCTTATGCAGTTGAAAATAGTTTGCTCTGGGCAGCACCAGGAGCTATGCACACATAGCCAGAATTTCTCTTTCCTCTCTCAAAACAGTAAAAAAAATGCCACAGAGATGAAAAGACCTCTCCCCACATATACCCTCCCCCCAACCTGGGAAGACTCTTTGGAGCTTAGAAAGACCTGACCAGGTCCTCAGCCCCATGCAATGGCATCATCAGCAGTTTGTAGTCTGGTTTGCAAACTTTGGAGGCTAGGGAAGCTGCATCTCTAATCCTGAGTTTATTGCAAGGCTACTTGCCCCCAGCCCCACTCTTTTTCCTGTGAAGTTCTTGCTTGTCTCCCTTAAAGGAAGATAATTTGTATTCTTTGCTGGGGTTGTTGGCGGCTTTCTGTCAATCACTATCCTTCAGAGACAACCGCCCATCAGCACATCCCTGGAATTAAAAACAACATCACATCAACAACATCATTTGCCTCCCTGATGGGAAATTTTGTTGTCATGTGTTGCTTTGTCCTAAAATAGGGAATAGAAAATGAGAGAGGGGGAAGGTGAGAAAGGGAGTTTTATTTGACTATTACAATTAGTTAGATTTCTGCTAATGGAGGTCTTACATATTGTCTTTTTCTTTTCTTTTTTGATATTTCTGCAAGATTGACTCCAGCTGGTATGGAATGTAATTATGGTCCTCTCCTCAGTGATATAGGACATTGATTTGCCTTTTTCAAGTGGTAAATTCTTATTGACAGGAATTATCTTTTGTCAATTACTTTTGTACAATGCCCAGCATGTGGCTAGACATATAAAATAATTTTGGATATATGTTTTGATTTAAATCAATTTGACAAGATTATTTGAAACAAGTTATTGAAATTTTCAGTTTTACTGTATGCAAAAGACAGCATAAATAATTGTAAAATGTTTTAAGAAACCCTCATCATATAACATTTGGTTATATAAATTTATGTAGACTGATTAGTACATTGTGCTTGGCAGATAGTAGGTGATCAATAAATAGTAGTTGTATTAGCCAGGCATGGTGTCATGTGCCTAAAATCCCAGTGACTTGGGGGGATAAGGCCAGAAGCATCAAAAGTGTAAGACCAGGCTTGGCAACTTAGCACGACCCTATCTCAAAATAAAAAAAAGGCTGGGGATATTGTTCAGTGGCAAAGCAGTACTGGGTTCAATTGCCAGTACCAAAAACAAATGGCATTTTTATTGTCAATATTATTACTAATGTAAATTTAAGTGCAGGGATTAGTTTTGAGAGTTTATTACTAGGTCTAATGCCATGTGTTCATCTAAGGATGAAATGCTCATGTTACTGGCAGGAGTTGGGACTAGGTTTGTGTTCCAAGGCTTTGAAGACTGAACACCATGAATGCCACTGAGAGAAGCAACCGTGCAGGAATTTTATTTAAAAGAAGAGTAAGATTCAGAACTGCTGGCACAGCATGCCTGGGAGGGGCAAGAGTGCCCTTTAAGACTTAAAAGCATTCCTTCTTTTAAAGGCACATAAGAAGTTGATAAGCTCGTCTTGCGTGGTTCTCGATATTTCAATTGTCCTGCACAAGGGTGAAGGCAGGATTATGGATTATGCAGGTGCTTTTGGGATGAAAATTTATGCCCTTTCTGAGAAATAGGAACTAATGTACAACACGTCAGGCCTGTTGAAATGGTTACTCTCCTGCTTGTCCTCTTGTCAACGTTTACTGTCCCTTCCCTACTCTCTGTGTTTATCCTTTCCTACTTCACTCACAGGAGTATCTAAGATCTGGACTTACATCCCAAAGTGGAGGAAAATCAGCTTAGAAATGGAATAACAATAAAAATGATGGTTTCAATTTATTATGTGTCTAATAATGTCTTTTACCTTCATCTCATTGAATCTTCAAAATAGTGCTAAAAGTAGTTATTTTTCACCACTTTCTGTTGATAAACTGAGGCCCAAAAACTTGCCCAGAGTCCTCCAACTAGCTAAGTGATAAGAATGGTCACTGTGAATCCAGGCTGCTCCACTCTAGAGCCCCGATTTTTTTTTCTCTTCAACTTGCTAACCAAAACAAGGCCCATCCAAGACTTCATCACTCAGAATTCTACAACAAATAAAAAATGACCATGAGCCTTAAAGTTTATTGGTATTTGTTGGTACTCTCTGACTTTGAAGATCCCTTCCTGTTTGGCCTCACCAATGGAAGACTGCAGAATTAGCCATGCCTAGCAAAGGAATGACTCCCCAATGTGCAAAAATGGAGGAGGGTCATAATAGCAAAATGATTGTCCGGATAAGCCAAGCTTTTCTTAGTGGAATAAGATCTAGTCCATTCTTCTAGTCTTCATGGTCTCCTTGCTATCAAATTTTGACAGCACCAAGACACATTCTCCAGTGCTCTTAAAACTCTATGGTCTTGTATTGTTTGCTGGTCAGAGTTAAAGAACAGAGCTTGAAGTGGACACAGATAATATACATAAATTGAACCATTTTAAAGATAGAAAAATAGTGTTTCTTGTGTGCTGGGTTCATCTTCCTAATTAGATTAGAGGCTCACTGAGCACGAGGACTATGTCTTACTCATCTTCATGGACTCCTCTCTTCCATACGCTAACATAGTGCTGAGTACATGGTGGGTATTCAAAATGATACTAGCTGAATAGATCCCTAGCATCTTTTACCAGGAAAACTTCATACATAAAAAAGAATTTTTTCCTCTTTGTCTTTCAATCTTCAGGTTGTTTTACTACCTTACTCTGGGGAATGTATATGTTTCACTCCATACACATCAAAAGGCAATGTGGAGTGTTTTATGGTTTCCCAAATGTCCTGCTATCTTTGTTCAACAGGCACAGTGGGGGTAATTTTACTTCTTATTATTTATCTGTTGTTGAAACAGCACTGTAGCTTTTTATTGATGATAAATTGGCATTTCATATTTCATAACTTGAGCTTTGGCTTTTAAAACATTTATTTTGATTAGCTAAGGGTTTCCCATAAATTAAAAAAGCTAATGCACAAAGGGAAAACAACACAACTGAAGATCTCCCTTCTATTCTGCTCCTTGAACTCCCAGTTGCTTCCTATAAGAGTGACCACTGTTAGCTACTCTACTTACCATTCTAGAAGATGTATATTGTCTTGGTTTGTTCAGGCTACTGTAACAAAACACCTTAGACTGTGTAAACCATGAACAACAGGAATTTATTTCTCACAAGTCTTGAGATTGGGAAGTCTAAAATCAAGACAACAGATTTGGTGTCCGGTATGGAACTTGTTTTCAGCTTCCAAGATGGTACCTTCTTGCTATGTCCATGGCAGAGGCTAAAAAGGGATAAACATTCTCCCTTAGATCCTTTTCTAAGGGCATTATTCTCTCATAGTCTAACCATTTTCTAAAGGCTTCATCTCTTAATGCTGTTGCATTAGGGATTAAGATTCAACATAAATTTTGGAGGGACACAAACATTCAAACCATAGCACAATCATATGAACAAATATACATTATTTGTCTCCATCTCTCCCTGACCCCTCTCTTCACTCTCTAACACATATAATAGCATACTATTCTTATTTTTTTGCAAAAATATTTTGTAAAAAATCTTTTTTCACTTAACAATATTTTATCACTTATTAGCATAATCAGATCTACTTCAATATTCTAACGCTTTCAAAAGACTCCATTTCATGGATAAAGAAACTGGCATACCTACACAATAGAATAATACTCAGCAATAAAAGAGAATAAAATTATGGCATTTGCAGGCAAATGGATGGAGTTGGAGAATATCATGCTAAGCAAAGTAAGCCAATCCCAAAAAACCAAAGGCCGAATGTTCTCTCTGATAAGTGGATGCTGATCCATAATGGGGGAGGGGACACAGGAAGAATGGAGGAAGTTTGTCCAAAGGGGGGGGGGGGAATTGGGGCAGGAAAGATGGTGGAATGAGATGGACATCATTGCCCTAGCTTCATGTATGACTGCATATATGGTATGATTCTACATCATGTACAACCTGAGAAATGAAAAATTGTGCTCCATTTGTATACAATGAATCAAAATGCATTCTGCTATCATGTATACCTAAGTAGAATAAATAAATTTTAAAAACTCCATTCCATTCTACTTCCAAATAATCAGACATAATTTCTCTCTTATCATATTACATCTAGTTTCTTTCAACTATTTATGAAATGCTGCTGCTGATAACCTTTGTATATGTGTAATTCTGAACACTCTGGAGAAGTTCCTGCCTGATCAAGGGTATCTATACATGAAATTTTGACAGATATTGACAAAATTATTTTTGAAAATACTTGTGCTTATTTCCCCATTAGCAACATATGAAAGTGCCTTAGCATGAGTATGTTATCAAGAAAATTTTATTTTCACCAATTTCACAGATTAAAAGTTTTTTTTTTTTTGTATATGTCTTATTTTCCCTTATATCTGAAGTGAAGCTGGGTGCCTTTTAGAATGTTTAGAGCCACATGTATACTTTTTCTCTGTGAATTGTCAAGACACTATGGCCATTTTCATACAGAATTATTCATTTTGCTATTGTTAGTAGAAGCTTTTAATATATTATGGAAATCTGCCCCTTGGGTGATGAGTTGCAAATATTTTGTTTTACTTTTTTATTTTGCTTGTGGAATCTTTATGTTTTTCTATGGAGAACTTTCAATTTTTATATAAATTGTTTATTTCATGTAATTGAATTTGCTGACCTTTTTAAAAAAAAATTCATGTCACACTGGATAGTCTTTGTTTACACTGAGATTTACAACAAAAAATACAAAAGAAAATAATTCTCATGTTTTTGTTCAGAAACCTGGATTTTGAGGTTTTTCACATGAAATTTTAATGGTTTACCTTGCATAATCTTGTAGGATTTGAGTTCATTTTTTCATTATTCTTTTATATTGTTTTGTTTGGGTATTGTTATTTTCTAATATTAGAAGGAAAACAGCGTAGGCACATGTTGTCTAGCTATATCCTAATTCTATACTCCCTATTATAATAAAATCTTTTGAAAGAACTGTATGTACTCAGTCTCTATTTCCTCTACTTCAAATATATGTGGGTATATATATATATACAATTGTTTTTACTTTGTAATGCTTTGTACATAGCAAATAATATTTAATGAGTAGAAGAGTTTCAAATAAAAAAAGTGAACATCCAGATACCTACAACCCAGCTTACAAAGTAGAACATTATTAATATATTGTCATTCAGGTATGTGCTTTCTCAACCCCAGCCCTTCCCTTCTCTATACCTCAAGGGTGGCCATGATCCTGATTTATCACAATCCAGTTCTCATTCTTATTCTTAAAAATGTTGCTCCACTTGTGCAATCCCAGGACTAACTTCATGGGCATGAACACAATGCAGTTGCACAGGTTGGCACTCAGGAGATGACCCTGTGGTTTCTGTTTAATGCTCTCTGGTGGCCATCTTGGAATTCATAATAACGTTATCCTATTCTTTAGGTTTTGTGAGTGGAGGTGATGGGATGTAGAGCATGTTCCAGGGCTTGGAGCCTCAGTTTGTGTGGTCCTCCCTCCTCCAAGGAAGCCTTGGGATACATTTGTAACACCTGCTCCCCTGCCCTAGGCAAATGGCTACCCTGTTACCCTTTACTCTTGGCAGTGACCTGGTTATAAGAGAGGGGAGGATCAATGAATCATGTTAATGTCACTCTCTATCTCCACATTGCCAAATTCAATCTTATATTTTAATCCTTTTTCTTACTCATTAGGATGCCCCAGATTTTGCTTCCCTATATATCCTCATTCCTTTGGTGATTTTATTCAGTTTTAATGCTTAGAATGCTATTTATACAATGATACCAAAATTTTTATCTTTCCCTGAACTCTATGCTTAAATACCAATTGATTTCTGGTCAGCTGTAATTGGATGTCTTCAACAACTAAAACTTCACAAAATTGAACCCTTGATTTGTTCCCCCATCCCAATACTCCTCTAGCATTCCTGTCTTGAAAATAACCAGTACCCCATTTGCACAGTAAAAATACTTGGAATTTTTGTTGAATCTTCTTTCACCCCCTGGATCTAACTAATCAGCAAATTCTCTTAGCTTCACTTTCAATATATATTCACAATCTCACCTTCACTCTCCATCCCATTACTACATCCAGTACATGCTTAGATGGAAACCAGAGGGGCTGTTTAGGGATTGGGTAAAGCATAAACTGAAACCCATCATTGTCACTTATGCTTCAACTTCATGTGCTTCATTATTCTCACCTGTAAGGTGGGGACGATCAGAGTAAACCCCTCATAGAGCTTTTATAGGGTTAAATATGTTCATATATATGAAGCTCTTGAAATAGTGGTTGGTCCTCTGTTATCATCATCATCTTCTTCATCATCATCAATCTTTTAATTATTATCCTTGTTTATACTTACTTCCACAGATTTCTTCTTATTTGTACTTTATACAGCAGCCAAAGGGATCCTTTAAAGTGTAGTTATGTCACTCATTCTCCAAAATCTTGAATGGTTTACAAGAACACTTGGAATGAAATCCAAAATCATTATGGTACATTCAGTTCTGTCTGAGTCAGCCCCTGCTAACCTCTTTGATATCATGTTCTATTACGCTTCCCTTAGCTCACAACACCTGGGTGGTCTCTTTGTTTTCCTCAAACTCATGCTATTTCAGAGCCTCAGCACTTGATGTTATCTCTATGTGAAATGCCTTTCTTTAGACACTTCCATAGCTCTTTCCATCACTGTATCCAGGTCTCTACTTAAACTTGACTGTGTTACCTAAAATAGCAGTTTCTATTCCTTAGTACCATTTTCCCCCTTTTTCTACTTTATTTTTCTTTGTGGCATTCACAACTCCCTGATATTATTATATGTTAATTGTTTTTGTCTTTATTGCCTGTCTTTCCCATTACAATGTAAGTTCCATGTAGTCACAACTCCATCTTGTCTATTATTAGACATTCCATGGCTGGAACACAGCCTCACACGTAATTGGAATTCAGTAAAAGGTAGGTGAATGAATACATGAACTGTATGTCTTTCAATTTGTTAGTGCAAGTCCTCTTCTCTATGTAAAGGGGCTACTGACTGTCTCCAGAGTCCTCCTTCCCCATGCCCCCTCTGTTGCTTTCCTCCTGGTCTACAACTGCTGGAAAACTCTTCTCAACCACTCCCTTCAAATATTATCTCTCTCTCAAGGTCCATTTGAGACACTTGTTTCATGAAAACGTTCCTCGATCAAAAACAGAACAAAAGCTATACCCCTTGAAGGCCTATTGAATTCACTATATCTGCTCTTCATCTCTCTTTAATTTTTGCATTACTAATTATATATCTTCACAAGTCTTTGATTTTTAAACCCTTTCGGTAAGGGTTCTGTGTCCTTTATTGGCCAAAATTTCTAAAATGCTCCATTTGTATGCTTATGATGAATGCTTATTTTTATAGTTTAGATGTTAGGTGTCCCCAAAAGCTCATATGTGAAACAATGCAAGAAGGCTTAGAGGAGAAATGATTGGGTTATGAGTGCCTTAACCCAATCAGTGAATTAATCACTTGATGAAATTAACTGAGTAGTAACTGAGGGCTAGTTGGGTGTGGCTGGAGGAGGTGTGTCCCTGGGGGTATGCCTTCGGGTATATATTTTGTATCTGGCAAGTGGAGTCTCTCTACTTTCTAATCATCATGTGAGCCGCTTTCCTCCACCATATTCTTCCACCATGAGGTTCTGCCTCAACTTGAGCCCTGAGGAATGGAGCAGGCTGTCTATGGACTGAGACCTCTGAAACTGTGAGCCCCAAATAAACTTTTACTCCCCTAAAATTGTTCTGGTCAGATCTTAGTACAGAGGCAAAAAAGCCGACTGAAAACTTATTGAATAAACAAATGAGAGAATGAATGAATGAAATTAAAAGTGCCCTTGTGTATGAATGAGCTTTAAACAAACTAGACTTATTGCAAACTTTGAGAAATTTACTGCACAAAGTCTAGTAAATTTCTTTTCATTTTTGCATGACCTAAGTCATACATCAAATCCTCCATCTCATCCATCCATTCATTCATAATGATAATATTAGTTACCATTTGAACTTGTGTACTCTCCCCACATTGTTCCATTATATATATGAGGAAACTGGGTCTCAGAGAGGTTAAACTTATATTCCAAGGGGCAGTAGAAACACAAACAAGTAATTATAAGACTATGATACATATTAAGTAGAAAAATTCATGGGCTATCCTAACAACAATAAGGATAAAGTACCCAACTCTACATACCATGTGAGAGGGTATGATCAGAAAGAATTCACAGGCAAAAGTTACTTCTATTGAACTCTGATGAATGAATGAAAATTACCTAGACAGGTGAAAAAGTCAAGAAAATAGCATGTAAAATGTTCAGCAGCATGATATTAGAAAGGACAATTCCATTGTGGTGATGGCATCTAACACCTTCTAACTCTTCCCATCACTCTGTGGGTGCTTTAATCACAAGCACTTAATGTGCCATATTGTGTCTGAGTGCAGGAATCTGTTTCCATTACTAGATAATATTCTCTTCATTTATGTAAGTATTCTTGTGCCTGATGCTGAGTTCATATTTCCCAACTTCTGGTTGATTAGGCAGCTACCAAGACTGCTGGCTGGCTGGGTACATTAAGATGCTAACTCTGATTTAACCCTTTTCAGGGCATCTCTTTGTAATCAGACATGTCTCAGAAAAAGTCAGAGTGATGTAGACAGGAAGGAAGAAGTTATCATACATGCAGTAGAATGGAGAAAGTTCTGAGCCCTTGGACCAAGCATAGTTAGGTATCAGTTTCTGGAGGATAGCTCCATCTGTAATAGTCCACTCATTAATCTGGACCTCTCTGTAGATTAAGAAATATAAGATATGATTAAGAATATCTGAATTGGAAGATGCTAGGAAAATAAAATATGCTTATTCTATGAAAATCAGAGAATCCAAAATGTCCTGGTTGACTAATTAAAGTATCTTTCTATTTTCTAGTTCCTTTCCCTTCTAACTGCAGGGTGACTGCTGGCAAGAGCTGCCCTACACTGCCAGCTTCTGCACAAAGTCAAGAAATCAACATTATAATCATGCATTGTTTCCATAGCAAGCACTCCCACAGCTCCAAGCAAAACAGCAGTTTCTAGATCCTGCCAGAGTGTGTGTGGCAAAGAAAGATTAATTAGCCACTCACTAATTGACAGTATTTCCCACTACATCTGCTTGTGCCTGATGTGAGTTTAAATGTCTTTATTTAAATGTTTAAAGCTGATTGAACATTTATAAAACTTAATGTCCCTTTCCAAACATCAGAGACACCTGGTACCTGAGTTCCCTCTCTTTAGACAGTAGAGATGTTGATTTGGGATTACAGGTTGGGGGCAAAGTTGGAGTCCAGTGGAGTAGGGGATATACAATATAGATCCAATTCTTCAATAACCTGCCATGTGGCTGGCCAACCATACTACCTCTTTGAAATTCTCTTTTTGCTCAGGTGTTACATGAAACAACTGGTTTCCTGTGTTTCTCAAAATTCTAGAGATTCCAGATCTCTTAGAGATCTCTTCTACTTTACAAGAGTGCTATTCAATAGAATGTTTTTGTTTTTGTTTTTTTGTGAAATAGAACTTTCTTCCTGCAATTATGGAAATATACCATAACCATGCAGTCTGATTTGGTTAATGAGTGCTTGAAATATGACTAGTGTGACGGAGAAAGGGAATTTAAAATATTATTTAATTTTAATTAATTTAAATTTAAATGGCCCCATGTGGTATATGGCTACAATATTGGACAAAGTAGCTCTGGAGGGTCTGATTTGGGGTCTAAGTGGAGATGGTCCAGAATGTCTCCACGTTTGTTTCAATTAGAATACGTCTGGCTTTCCCTATTCTCAGTAATATGCTTCCATGATAGTTTACTCTGAATAAGGGTTCCATAGCTAAGCACATTTAGAAACCATAAAATGATCTCCAAGGCTCTTAAACTCTGACAGACATTAATCCTGCAATCCTAACTTTACTTTTTATGCATACAGAACCAAACACAATCACCTGAGTGTAGAGAAAAAGGAAGTCAGTTTGACTTATTGTCACAACTCATTTTTCCTGACATGGTGGGGAGATGCTAATGCAGCTGGTGTGTCCTCAACTAAAGAGCATCCTGGCCCTTTTGACAGGGCAAAGACCTTCCTTAATGCTTGTAGCTGCTCTCCTCAACTTGTTCCCAGTAGCTGCTTGCTCAAGGTCTTTGGGGCTTTGACTGGTCCTGCATACTCAGATTATGGAGAGAAAAGGGACTAGAAGCCAGGAAATATCTGAATGAAGTTAATTTTCTCAGTCTGTTAAATCTCTATTCCTGCACAGCTAAGGAGAAACTTGGGATTTCCCAAGTAAAGATGTTCAGAATTCTCTCAAATTTACCCCAGGACTCTCACAGGTGACAAGGCCAGTGCCTCTGTCAATGCAGCTTATGGTGACTATTGCTGGAGATTGGGACAGGAGTGGTGATGGAGTGTGTGTGTGCATCTGCTGCTAAGGGATGGTGGTCAAAGCAGAGTAATACATAGTGAGGTTTTAGGGGGGGACTATGTCAAGGTGAGATCCTTAAGATATGAGCCCAAGCATGTTGCCAAACAAGAGACAGGACTCCTCCCTGAGGAAGACCAAGGAATATAGTTTACAGCATTTCATATCTCAGAATCACCCATAAAATGTACAAGCCACACAATGCAAGTCTTGTTTCATAGAAAGGGGCAATATCTCTTTCTGTGACTCTTGGAGAGAAGGGAGGGAAGATTTCACAGTTTCTGGAGCAGTCATTCAGGTAAGGGCTTACAGGAAAGGAACATTAAACTCCCTCTGTGAAGTGAACGCTCACACAGTCCTTCCACTATGCTTCCCCAGACTCCCTTCTAAGCTTTCCCCTAGACAAAGGTAAGTAACCACGAGTGACCTTCCAGAAAGCTTCTGCAAGAGGAAGAGGCTGTGATTTTCCATCTTTCCCAACCACATTAAAATAAACAGTAGGAGCTGTTTAAGTCAATATTTTAACCAAAGAGTACAACTGTGGGAACCATCTTACTCTATGTATTTTCTCAATCCTTCCCTTCCCACTTGCAGCCTTAATTTTTGGCAGGAGTTTTGTCTTTCATCATGAGTTTAGGCTAGTATTTCATAAAAATACATAGCATGGCAGATCTAACATGTTAACTCACTTTTACAAAGCAAACTAATTCAGGAAATACTCATCTAAAGACATTAAACTACAACCATGCATACTCCCTTCTCTCCTGCTCTCTGGTTTCTTTCATCCAAGATAGCTATCTACATCCATTACACACACACAGCAAATGGTTATCCTTATCTCCTCCGTTCCACCAACATGAATATTCTTCACAACTGTTAAACTGAAAGATTAGGTCGGAGAACTGGCAGTTCTCCTGTTTGGTTTGCAAGAGCATCACAATCTTGCTAACTTGCTTTCTACCTTTTCATCCAACCAGCAAGCTCAGAGGGCTGTAGTGAATTTCCTCAGGATTTTTCTTTAGAAAAAAAAGTTGGTAATACACCAAGAAGAACTATCCCTGCAGAGATGTCTACTAAGAATCTCCCATGAGAGTAGTTGTCCTCAGATGAGACTGCCCCCTGGCCCTGGCAGTGCTTTGGTCAAGTTGCTGATGTGCCAGCTGCTCAAGATGTGTCTCTGTTGAACTTGAATCCCTAGTGTAACCATAACATTTTTTTATTCAGGTAACCAATTGCTTCTAGAAAACTGCAGCACCTGCAGTGATGTTATTTTAAAGGAAACCTTCAAGAGGAAGCAGAATCAATAATGAAGCTACTCTTGCTCATTTCCCCTTCATCTTGTGTCTTCCTCATCATTCTATGTGAATGCCTAGTATAGGCTCAGGTCCATGGTGAATAAATCAATGCTTTAAGTTGGCCACAGTTGGAAAGTTAGGCAACATTTTCAAATTAGGAATTTTTTATGCCTTATTTTTAGGTTTTTGGCTGGGTTATATTCAAGTTATTAAGAATTTCTTTTTTGAGTGGTTTATCAAGTATGATAAAATAGGCACACTTTGTCTCTGATGCCTCACCTTTACATTCAACAGCTACATGGTTCTTCCTGCAGGGCTGGACATTTCTGTAAGGATTGGGCTGGAAAGGCCATGTCATAAACCAGGTCTCTGCACAGTGAGAACTCACGTGGCTGCTTGTACTCAGTCACTGTGCTGGCTGCTTTGGAGTCTGCTTCTGTCAGCAGCTCAGTATGAGGGTCGTAGTTTCTGATGGCAGTCTGCAAGGTTAAGGTGTTGATCTCCCTTAGTTAATAGCTATACTCCTTGGTAGAAGCTAGGCTTCTACATGTCCATCTCAGCTATGAAATCTGGCATGCTAAAGCAAGGGTAATGTTCTGTCTTATTTCTGAGTTCACTATTCCTAAAAGATATAGGACAATTGTCCAGTCTACCAAGAAAAGATTTTAGACTGATTACAAGTCAAAATCTCTGCCAGAGCTTTCAAACATCTTCTGGTAATAATTACATGTCAAGTCTGGGGTTACCCTCTAAAGACTTTTCTTTTGTAGTGTGAATATCTCTTTACTATAGGCTGTAGTTCATAAATTCATCATGTGGAGCTGGGTCACAACTAAGTAAAAGCAATTTAGAACTAAAGGGTCCACATGGCTCATTACCTTTCCTTTTGCCACAGACCTCTGCTTTAATAAATCTAACTCATGGGGGAGACATTATTTCTGAAAAAGATGGTGACCCCGTAGGACTGGCTGCATCTCTTTATGTCCCTTACTCACTAGAGCACTCTTACTTTCTACCAACTATACAAATAAACTCCTCAGAATCATTTCCCATGATTGATTGAAATGATAAAATGGAAAGCTATTGAGATTTTAAAATGAAATAAGAAACCTCAGGTTAGGAAAAAAAAAAATAAATAAAGAAAGAAAACTTCTTTTTTTTTCTCCATTCCATAAAATTACTTATATCCTCACAGGACTCAACAGAAGATTTTGCTTGATACCTGCCTGCAGTCACATGAAATTCATTTTCCCAGTTGTTCTCAAGGAAGTGATTAATGATGAGGCAAAGTCACCACTCAGGAAGTCTGTTCTTGATGACTGTGGCCTACTTTTCTGAAAATGGACTCAGAGGAGTCTCATTCAAAATGCCTGGAAGTGAAAGTAATTTCCCTGATTATTGCAACCCCAAGGGCTTGGGATAGAGAGACTTCATGAGCAGAAGCTGAAATAGGAAGTTAGGTTTGAATATGAAGAAAAAGTAGTTAAGCAGTAGAACATGCAATTAAAAACACAGAAGCAAACAAGTATGTGTAAGGAGAACCACTTAGGAAGACAATGTGAAGGTGTATGGATAATGTAAATACAGGCTAAATAACCTCCTCGCTGTGGCTCTGTGAGACACAAACTGTGGGCTCACAATTGAGTAAGGAAAAGAGTCATAACCTCTTGTAATTCTCACGAGTGCTTTTCTCCCGCAATTGGCTTTTTTCTCACTAGAGCACGTCCTGTCCCACCCACCATGCCCCGCGGTTTGAGGGCAGGAGGCTGGGAAGGGTGGCAGAGCTGCTGCCACCATGTTGGACCCAAGGTAGCTGCTGTAGCCAATGGGGTGTGTGGAGCGCCTACAACGGCGTGGGATCTGCCTCTGCTAGGAGGGGCAGGGGCACCATGAGCTGGGGCACCCCTTACATAGGCAGCAAGATCAGCCTCATCTCCAAGGCGGAGATCCGCTATGAGGGCATCCTCTACACCATCGACACTGAGAACCCCACTGTAGCCCTCGCCAAAGTTCGATCCTTTGGTACAGAAGACAGACCAACAGATGGTCCCATACCACCTCGAGATGAAGTCTTTGAGTATATTATATTCCGTGGGAATTATATTAACGATCTCACTGTGAGAGCTGGGGTCATGGCTCAGCGCTTGCCTCGCATACGTGAGGCACTGGGTTCGATCCTCAGCACCACATAAAAATAAATAAATAAAGATATTGTGTTCATCTACAACTAAACAAAATATTTTAAAAAAAAGAAAAAAGATCTCACTGAAGAAACCACAATGTTCTTTCCCTCAGAACCCAGCTATCATTCAGTCTTCACTAGGTTCATCTTCGTTCCAGTCAGTGGGTTCCTATGGACCTTTTGGCAGGGTGCCAATGTACAGTCAGTTCAGTCTAAGTTCATTAGTCGGTGCTGTTGGTGTTGCTGGAAGCTCCTTGCCATCCTTTGGAATGGAGACATCAAACAGAGGTACCTTATCCCAAAGTAGTGCAATTGGTTCTGCCTTTACACAGGATACTAGAACTATAAAAACACAGTCATTTCAAGGTCATTCCAGCCCTCAGTTAGACCCTTTGAGAAAAAGTCTAACCATGGAACACGAAGTACAAATTGCCTGTGCCCCCTTACCTGCCCTAGCACCTGTTGGGAGAAGGAGCCCTGTACCAACCTGGCCTTTGCCATCTACCAGACAAAAACCAACAGAGAATCAAGAACACAAACAAGCTGAAGTACACCAAGTTTCAAACTCAGAAATGATAGCAAGAGACAGGTAGTTCCAGGTGCATCCTCAGCTCCAAGGAGAGGGCATGGGGGTCATCGAAGTGGCAGAAGATTTGGTATTCAGCGATATGGTCCAACGAAATTTGAGAAAAACTTTGACTTTGAAAGTGCAAATGCACAATTTAACAAGGAGGAGATTGACAGAGAATTTCATAATAAACTTAAATTAAAAGAAGATAAACTTCGGAAAAAAGAGAAGCCTGTAAATGGTGAAGATAAAGGAGATTCAGTTGATACCCAAAACAGTGAAGGAAATGCTAATGAAGAAGATCCACTTGGACCTAATTGCTACTATGACAAAACTAAATCCTTCTTTGATAATATTTCTTGTGATGTTAATAGAGAACAGACACCAACCTGGGCTGAAGAAAGATTAAATGCTGAAATATTTTGGAATTCCACTTCGTCCAAACCATGGTGGTGGGAGGTACAGAAGCAGAGGAAGTCTTGGTTTTGGTGGTGACAGAAGGTCTGGTGGTAGCAGAGGTGGTATACTTACTACCCCTAGAGGATTGCACTGGAGTTTTGGCAATGGGTTCCAAGGCGGGCATTGGGACAGGGAGTTTGTAGATTCTGAATATGGGAAAGACAACAAAATTGCTGCATAGTCTACAAACAAGTCTTTGAAAATAGTTGAATTTCTAGCCCTTCATGGTTCTGAAAATTGGTTACAGTTCTTGTGAAGAATGAAGAAGTGAATTTGCTGTATATTTGTCACTTGGACTGGGTTTTGTTCATGTGTTTATTTTTCTGTGTAATTTCAAAGAAACCATGCAGTTATTTTTGTGGGAAGGAAGGTTCATCTTAAAAAATGAGTACTAAATGTATTTGGAGTACCAGAAGCCTATACATAAGAAGGTTTTTGGGGCTGGGGTTGTGGCTCAGTGGCAGAGCGCTTGCCTTGCATGCGTGAGGCCCTGGGTTTGATCCTCAGCACCACGTACAAAGCAATAAAATAAAGACATTGTGTCCATCTACAACTAAAAAAATATTAAAAAAAAAAAGAAGGTTTTTATGAAGGTTCTTATGTATAGTTAAACTAAAGCAGTACTTCTATGGAACTTACAAGTATTTTTTTCATCACTGAAAGGATTTTTCTTATCACTAAATTGTATTTGGCAATTTCTGCAAGTTGCCTGCAGATAAGGCCTTGACACTGTTTTGAGACACAGAAGGGTGTGTGTGTGTGTGTGTGTGTGTGTGTGTGTGTGTAGGTTTATATCTTTCTTTCTTTTTGTAAATCCTCTAATATGAGGTAGTTTATTTTGTCAATTAGGTTGCTGGATGGTAAAGAATTTGGTCAACTATATACACACAGCAAATAGTATTTCTTAGGCAGAGGTTAACTTTTTTATATAGTTGTAAAATTCTATTATATTCCATTGTGAAAGAAACAAGACTTTTGTATATCTGAATAATTAATTTTAATTTAAAGAATAAATAATAAAAGTCAGCAAATGCGTGTCTTTGGAGAAGTTGATGTGCTTAGGAGCAGAGTTAAGAGTCTTTTTTTCTTCTTTTCCAAGCTTATGTGGTTTTTAAAATTTCTTATTTAATGTTTGGAACATAAATGAAGATTTGATACATTCTTCCATTATCTGCAAAGAACAAACTATTTATGCTTAGTATAAGAACTTCATTTTGTAGCCAATGGCATATCACAGGATTTCTCCAAATAGTAGATATTTTTAGAATATGAATGTAAACAATCATAGGTAAGAATGTACTTAGCTGTATTTTCAAAGAAATAATCACACATCACATCCCCCAACCCTGTGTTAACCTTTTTTTCCTGTTGTGCCTGGAATTTTATGATAACATTGACTCATTCCATTATATTTTGGGAGGATTCAAAGTGTTCAAGATTATTTTGACAATCTGTAACACATCATGAACATTGGTCCTTGGGCCTGTGACCTACAAATGACAGTATAGAGTTCATTGCTTATTATAAATTACTAATAAATCTTTTTGATAATGAACTATAGAGGAAAACAATCTGGCTATTTTGGAGTTTTTATGAAGGCCATGGAATAAAGGGTTTCAAAGATTTAAATATTTTTATGTTTTGATTTTTGTTAACTTTCCTTAAAACATTAGGTAATGATAACAGATGCGGAAAATTGTACTGTAGGAGAAGTGGAAAATTTAAATATGGTTGATATTTTTAAATTTAATTTTATATATTTTGTATGGCTCTAAGGGAAATTCTTTGTAATTTGGTTTCATTATTATGATCCAGGACTTGACAGTCATAATTTAGATAATGTTGTTTAGTACTGTTTGCTTGTATATTAACAACAAAACCTTTGGAAAATGCACAAATCATGATAATGAACATATTTCTGGGGCATTCAAGTATCAAAGCAAGTGTTGTGGCAATACATGTGTAGACTGAGATGTCCCAGGCCAATCTGAAGAAGAAAACCTGTAAATGGCAGTTCTGTGTGTTCTGAAAGTATCAGTTCATGTATTTTGCCAGCTCTCTGGGTCACTGCCTGGGGCATTTGTTGTCCCAGTAGTAACTGGCAGCATGGCATACCTGCAGTGTACTTTATAATATTAAACCAAGGTTTTTATTCTAAAACAGAATAAAACTGTTAAATTAAAAAAAAAAAAATTCCTTTGGAGGTGGCACTGGGCTGTGGTTTGTTATTTTAACACTCAGCACCATAATAGCATATGCTTTTCTGTTTTGCAAAATGTCATCCCAATGATAGATGTGCATAATTTGTTTTCAAAGAGGTCTGTGTTGCTTTTCCATGGAAGCAATACCTCCATTTATGATAACTTAGCTGCTTGGAACATGTGTGAACGTAAAGAAAAGCACCAAAAGCAGATCCAAGGCCAGGCTGACTCACTCTTCCCCTGTAGGTTGCAGGGACTTCCTTTGATGAATTTCTGTTTCTTTTTTCCCCACTAGTCTATGCCACAAGAGTTTAAATAACTACAAAATACACCTACAAAATACATTCTGCAATCCAATTCAGGCCATGTAGGAGGAACAGAAATGGCAGCCATCACTGTCCTGCTACATAATTGACAATTGGGAAAATCAGGGGAATCCCCATAGAGCCCCAACAAATAAGTACAGAACACAATAAGATCTAGAGTAGGATATTACAGCCAGAAGAAACTATGGCAATTCAGGGAAGCTGAGGGTCAGTAAGAAAGGAAATGATCAAGAAATGTTTCCTGCAGTAAATGGAGATAGTAGAGCACAGTAAGCATGACCTTGAGAGTCTGCCAGACCTATATTTGAACCCAGCCAGATGACTGAATGAGTAATTCAGTATTTCTAAGCTTTGATGCTCTTATTTATTTATTTTTAAAAGAGGAACATTATATTTGCCCTGCCCTGTCCTAAAGGTGAAATGAAATAACTTACACAATGTGCTTAGCATAGGGTTTGGCACATAGTAGTTACTCAATACATGGGACAATTATTCATCAGGGACTTGACTTTGGCTAGACCTAGAAATATAAATAAAATTACGATTGATGGCAAAAAGGATTATCTTCCAAGCAGATGGAATAGAGGCAGAGCCCAAAGTTCTTGCACTACATATATTTATTAACACATGTAAATGTTCAAGAAGCACCTTTTTAATGACCAAATGTTTAGATGCAGCAGAAGGACCATGTTCCTGTAATGCTGAAGGGATCTCTGGGTCAACTTGCAGCAAGGACTAATGAGCAAAGTCAAAAGTAGGAGGTGTTGGGGGACAAGTAAATTAATTAGACATTCATTACATTACTTCACTGCTTGCCTACCATCAATCACCAAAACAACCTATGAAACTGGCATAAGATGGTGAAAAGTCTGATGTTATTCTATTTGTGGAATTCTGAAGATAAATGGCTTCCTTGATCTTTTTACCCAAGATAGAAACAGACAAAACCAGGAAGAATCATACACTGATGGATGTGTTTTATTTCTGAAGAAAAAGTCTTGAGAAAGCTAATTGGTCTTGTTAAATGGTTTCTTTATTCATTCTTTTTTTTTTTTTTTTTTTTGGTACTGGAGATTGAACTCAGGTGCACTCAACCACTGAGCCACATCCCTAGCCCTATTTTGTGTTTTATGTAAAGACAGGGTCTCACTGAGTTGCTTAGTGCCTCGTCCTTGCTGAGGTTGGCTTTGAACTCGCGATTCTTCTGTCTCAGCCTCCCTAAGTGCTGGGATTACAGGGTTGTGCAACCGCGCCTGGCTCTTTATTCATTCTTTTAATAAGCAATTTACTGTTTGTCTCTTATCTACCAAGGTGTGCCATAAATACAATAGTAAGAAAACTATGGTCTCTTCCCTTATGTATTTTAGAGTCTAATTGGCTATAAACATAAATGATTGCACAGATATAAATTTAGGAATTATGAAAACCACCAAGTAGAACAAATTACATGGAGAGATAAGAATATATGTAGAATATGATCTGGTTGGGGCAGTGAGGATGCACATCTATGAGAAAGTTACTTTTGGGTGAAGAGCTGAAGGATTCAGAAGAATACAGTGGGTTGTGGGTCCAGATGTAGGGAAACATATGTGCAAAGGTCTCAAGGCAGAAGGGTACTGAAAACATGCACAGGGACCTGTGCCATGAATGCCATGTTAGAGTTTGGGACATTCATAAAAGCAATGGGTACTTCTATGACGATCTCTCAAGCTTGATGGGGAGAATGAACTGAAGAGGAACAAGAATAAAAACATGGAGATCAAAAATTTCAAGAGTCCTGGGGAGCAATAATGGTAGCTACAAGATGGGTGATGGTGCTAGACATGATCAGAGGTGAATAGACGTGAGAGATAGGAGGTAAAATCAGAAAGACAGAAGGATAAATTGCCTGTTGAAGGTAAGCAAGATGGTGTAAGGATAGAAAAGCAAAGTCAATGACCCAAAAGGCCAGATGATCTGAGGAACCCTGTTGGGAAATGTACCCAAGATTTTTTTTCTTGAATGTAATAAAGAAAATCAAAGGAAGGGTAATCCAACATTCTAAGGGAATTTTTGGCTTCCTCTGCCAAAAGGTAGGTGCTTAGGAAGTACTGGAATATTCTGGGAACCTGTGAAAGATCCTGGCAATGAGAACATCAGGGTGATCCTTCCAAAAAGGAAGGATGTTCTGAGCCTTGGAAGTTCTGAGAAGTGGTGGAGCTCAGAAAGGAGAAACCCTCTGGGAGTCTGAGAATTAACCACTGCCAGAGGAACTTCTTCAGCAGCTATGGCAGGCAGTCTTGCCCAGTACTTTGTTTTCCCACCAATGGGACAGTGGAATGCAGATAGCCCAGATGCAGGGTGTTGGAACTTGATCACCCTCACCCATCCACACATGCACAGGGAGCAGGGCCAGGCATGGAGGCATATGGAGGTGCATGATAACCCAGCCTGTGAAAAGCAGGCTCATCTCACCTCATTCTCCAACTTAAACTCTGTTTCCAAGCATTGAATTTTGGCTGCTTCAAATTCCCAGACAACCCAATGTATAAGGCTGTCTGCAATTATGAGAGCAAGTGTCTCTGGAGGGCCAATTTATATACTTATAAAGTGTCATTTTTCCAAGCCCTGTCTCTCTCCATCAGCTGCATATTTTATAACTCTGCTCCTTCATTTCAGGTATTTTTGTTCACTCATCAATCTTCTCTTTCCTTGGTCAGCAGGACCACATTACCCACATAGATAAACATTCCTTAAAGATCCACATGCTCAAAAATGCAAATTAAAATGACACTGAAATTTTTTTGGCAATCAAGTTGACAAAAAATTAATGTTAATACTCAATGTTATCAAGTTTCCAAGAAAATAGGTATTGCTTTATACTGCTGGCAAGCATAAAAATTGCTCAAACTTTCTAGAAGATAATAGAGCAATTTTATCCCATCTCTTGAAGATAGTCATATCATTTGACTAAGTACTTACACTTTGAGTATCTATGATCAATCTCTCAATTTAATGGTCACAATGATTTCACAAGGTAGTTTTTATTGTATTCACTGACCAATGAGAAAACTGAATTCAGAAAGGGTGACTAACTTGTTAAAGTTTGCACAGTAAGTAAGGAAAAAGATCTCAAATGTGATGCTCAAATCTCAAATGATGCTAAAGACTGTGTTGATATGTTTAATGCAAGAAAATTCATCAAAACTTTACTTAAGTAATAGGCAAATATTGAAAGTAACCTGAATATCCAATAATAGGGAGTTGATTTAAATAATTATAGTGTAACCATACAGTGAAAAATGTACATTTTTTAAAAATGACATTACAGAATATTTATTGATGTAGAAATATTTTCATTACAGACAATTTGGTGAAAATGAGGTCATACAACAGAATGTACAATATAATCGCAACTTTACAGGAAATAATTGTATACATACACAAAGAAAAAGATCAAATGAATACACATTAAATATTAATATATATTAATCTTATATTAATCTTCCTGCTGGAACTATGAGAATATTGTCTTCATCCTAGCTGCATTTTAATGTATAATTATAATGTTACTAAAAAATATAAAAAGTCCATGTTTCCTCCTTTAACCTGGATGGCCTCTAGATCTATAATAATAAACAACAGCCTCCATCTATTAAGCACCTACTACCTGCCCAGCCAGTAGGCTTTTAGGAGATAACTCAGATACTTCCCCCTCAACTCTATTAGGCCATGTCATAACTAAGAGGTTAAGTTTCCAAGATATTATATAACACATCAAAGATGATGCAGCTAATAAGTGGTAGAGCCAGGTCCCTAATCCCTTGTTCTGATTGCACAAACTTAGAGCAGTGATTGAGTGCAAGGACCAGAAAGCCAGTAGTTTGGGTTCAGATTCTAGCTCAGCTGCTTGCTGAGCTAGAGGAGTTATTTCCTCTTTGTGCTTTGATTGCCTCTTATGTAAATTTGGATAATAAGGGTGTTGACCATATAATGATGAGGATTAAGTGAATTAATTATGTGAGGTGCTTAGAACAGCATGCAGCATGTAGTGCCCTAAGGGTTAAAATCAATAAAAGGTCCCTCCTAGCTGGTGCTGCAAGGTGGAGTGGAGTGTTTGAAGGAGTGTGGAGCCAAATACATCTGGAACTGCAATCAGTTTTGGCCACTTAACTGAATGACCTTGAGCAAGTTACCCGATTTCTCTGTGCCTCTATTTCATTATCTTGTGTGTCAAGTGCCCAGTTCACAGTAATTGTTAATGATGACAATTGTCCTAATCATTCTATCAGCTCTTTCCTATTTTTTCTCCCACACAATGTGATGCAGTCACTGGTCAGGAAGTTACCCTTTGCTTAGGCTGCACTGAAGGGCTTTTGTAAAGATCCATATAGGGAAGCTCAAATACAATGATATATGTCCTGTGCTCTTGATCTTGCTCAGGAAGGGGATTCCTGTTCTGAATCTGAAGCAGGAAAAGAATTTTGCCAATGTAACACCTTTCTCCTTTATGTATAGCAACAAAAACAACAATCTTCAGCTGTGCCAGAACAAGAAGCCCAAAATGTTTTGCTTCTTTCAATAGTACAAAAAAAAAAAAAAAAAAAAAAAAATCTGCCTGCCATTTTCCTCCAGAGTCTGTAAGCACTGCAATTCCCAGAGCAGCCGTGGCAGAGAGAGAAGCAGCAGTTTAGCAGCAGTAAGGGTTTGTGATAGTGTGTAGGATGGGAAAATAAACAGCGGCCACCATTAAGGTGTCTGCATGCTCCCCAGGGAGGGCAAGAGAAGGGAAGAGGCAGAAAAGAGGTTGGCATCTCAGAGAATAGCAGGACTCAAGCATTTTTTTTTTTACTTTTCACATTAGAAGCCTCTGACGTTTGCTAATTTTTTACCCACTGTTCCCTGTGCTGTCCTGAGGGTGCCAAAACGCATATTTTTTTGTTCCTTAGACCACCCACAAGGTGTGACTTAGAATGGCACCTTATGCAGTCCTCAGGGAGTACCCAGCCCTTGGAGAACAGCTCCAGATGGTGGTGGCTATGGGGATGTGACCTGGTCCAAGATAATCTCTGCTTGAGATGACTCTGGAGGGCCACCTCAACTCTACAGTTTGGGTTTATTTGGGGCCAGTGCCAGGGACTAACTTCTGCACAGATTAGACTACCCATCTTGGGAGTGAAATGGCTTGAGTACATTCCTATCAAGGTTGAACAGAGACTGAGTCAAATCTCAGGCTGGGAAGGTAGGCCCTGGCTGAGGGCCTCCCTCGGTCAGACCTAATAACCCAGTTGAGCTCTTTTCTCAAGACTTGGCTTCAAGGAAGAGTAATGACCCAGAAAGTATAGATCACATGGGAGCCTCAGGAAGCTGTCTGAACTAAAGATAAAACCATCAGCAAAATGTGTTCTTAGTACCAGCAAACCACACAAATTCTAGGGCAGGGGTCTTCAAATTAAGTCCTGTGGGCCATGTTCAGTCCACTGCCTGCTTTTATGCAGCCTATGAGTCACAAATAGTTTTACATTTTTAAATGGTTGGAAAAAATTAAATAACAACCATATTTTATAACATGTAAAAATTACATGAAATTCAAATATTAATGCCTGTAAGTAATATTTGTATTAGAATGTAACTGCATACATTTACTTATATATGGTCTGTGGCTGATTTCAGGTTTCAGTAGAGTTAGAGAGTGATCCATGTGGCTCACAAAGCCTAAAATATTTACTATGTGGCCCTATACAGAAAATGTTTGCTGACCCCTGTTTTAGGGCAGCAATTTTTAAGCTTTGGTGTGCATTAGAAATCACCCAGAGGGCTTGTTTAGCCAGATTGCAAGCCCATTCCCAGAGTCTCTGCTTTAGTAGGTCTGGAATAGAGTCTGAATTTACATTCTTAATAAATTCCCAGCTGCTGCTGCTGGATCAGGGTCTACACTGAGAACCACTGTTCAAGAGGAACAAGAACTGCGATGGCCCACAGGACAGAGAAGGGACAGGAGAATGAGAGGAAGCACCAAGGAGAATGGAGTCCAGTGGCATAGTGAAGTTGGAAAGGTAGGTAAAATAGAATATGGGGAGGGAAAAGGGACACTTAGTTGATTAAAATATATGGCTAAAATGAAGCAAATTTCCCTTAAGTTCACTGCTTCCCTTGGCTTTTTAACAATCTCACTCTTCTAATTGTGATTTCAAAGACTTGATTATGAAACAACTAGCTTGAAAACAATGAAGATAATTCTCAACCCTTTGGGTGAGTTTATTTGATTTCACCGGAAATTTCTTATACCTCTCTCTCAGGCAAAGGAGCCTGTTTCTTGTTTTAGACACACAGCAACCATGTCAAAACTTGGTGGCTGGTGACTCAGTAACTGATCTTCTCTCAGGATCAAGCAGCTGGGCTGGGCTCAGCTAGAAGGTCATGCCAATGGCTCCCTGGGGCTACATTCAGCCACTGGGTCTGAAGGGATACTGGTTAGCTGGGATCTCAGGGCCTCTTTCTTGCCTTGTGTCTTTCCAACAGGGTAGCTAGGCTTTTTACAGGGTAGGTTGAGGATCTCAGGAGCATAAAAGCAGAAGCTGACAGGCCTTTCTAACACTCAGGCCCAGGGGCACTCCTGTGGTCCCCACGTTCTGTTGGTCAAAATGAGTCATGACCAGGTTCCAGGGGCATGAACCCACAGGTGCAAACACCAGGAGGAAGGTTCCTTAGGGGCACCTGGGGTAACAGACTAGAGCTGCATTTGTTGAGAAAAGATGTCCACACAAGGAAAGGAAGATGAAGAAATGGGAGTGCTCCCTGGGGAATAGATGGCTCTGCCTGTGTAAAGCTAAAATTTGTGACAATTTTTTTTTCTTTAGTGGTTTCTTAGAACTAAAAGCACTGGAAGATTTTCAAGAGTGCTAACAGATGCTTTCCTTTTTTATTTCTTAATTGTTCCCACACAAGTTCTAGAACAGCAAAATTTTCCTAATTTGACTAAATCCACCTAGTTATTGGCAATTACCTTAATTATCCATTCATTAAAAACTCACCAAAGAGGTAAAATAAGATTGCCTTGAAGCTATGCGATTGGTAGATTTGAGGTGCTATTATTTTCTTTTCATTTCAACACAGCACACTAGTAGGTCCCTTTTGTGGATATCTACATATTGGACCTTGCATTTAGGGAGAAGGGAAAAATTAAAACAATTGTTTTTTGCCTAGGCGTTCCTTTACCGCCTCCGCCCCCCAGTTTTATTCGTTTTTTTGTTTGTAATTTTAAAAAGGAGTTTTTTATACACATTGCAATGTATCTCGTATTTTCATTTAACATTCTAACCATATGAACATATGAACAACTCTAGATTATTCTTCTTGATGGTTCCACAGCTAATCTTCAATTGTAAGAAAATTAAAAACATATGTTCACACAAAAACTTGTACATGAATATTCATAGCAGTATTATTCATAATAGCCCCAGAGTGGAAACAACACTAATGACACTATTTGACAAATGTATAAATAAAATGTGGCATATATATTTGATGCAATATTATTTAGCAATAAAAAAACTAAGTACTAATATCAGCTGCAACATTATGCTAAATGAAAGAAGCCAGACACAAAAGGCCACAAATTTATGATCTCATTTATCATAAAGTATATCAATCCTACTTATATAAAAAGAGAAAGAAAGAAGACTTATTCCTTCATTCTTAATTGCTCTTCTTCCACAGTTTCCCTGTACCACTCTCTCCTGGGGCTCCTCGCTACCTTTCTCACGGCTTTTGCTTCATGTGTACCACCCCACCTGATTTTTACACACCATGGTCCTCAGTGACCCTCTTTATCTCTAGCTCCCTGTGCTTCTTTCAGAGCTCCTAACTGCAGTGACAAACTTGCTGACACTATGACTTCCAGATTTATTCCTCCAGCCTTCACCTCCTCCTGAGTTCCAGACCCTTTCACCATTTACCTACAGAGCTTTGCCTTGGAGGCATGTCATAAGTTCAAAACAGAATCCATCATCTCCTAAATCATACCATGTCTCTGTGCTTTTTAAAATGTTACCCCCTCCATCCCCCACATCTGAAATGTGCTTCCCGCTTCTCCATTTTGTGAACTCGTACTCATTTGTCAGGCTGTACCTTAAATTTGACTTCTTTCATGATGTCTTCACACAGTACTTATTTTAGGTAATTTGTTGCCTCTGGGCTCCTAAACCCTTTACATACACCTTTCTGTACATTCATCACATTATATTTAATTACTTTTCCAAAGGCTGCCATCTTGTTTTACTTGTTTTGTGTCCAGCACTTAGTGCAGTTGGAGACAATGAGTGCTCATCATGAATGGGAGAGAATGATAGTAATGACAGCTTACACTTTCATTGTGCCTATTGGATACCACACACTGTCTTGAGTGTTTTATTTGCATTAACTCATTGAACTTCCTAAACTACTTGAGGAATGTACTTTACTATGCCAATGTTTAAAATAGATAAACTGAGATAAGGAAAATTTTGAGTAACTTTCCAGAGGTCACACAGGTAACACAGAGTTGGGATTAGAATCCAGACATTCTGCTAACAAAGCCTATGTTCTTTTTTTTTTTTTTTAATATTTTTTTAGTTGTAGATGGACACAAATATCTTTATTTATTTATTTATTCTTATGTGGTGCTGAGGATTGAATCCAGTGCCTCACGCATACAAGGCAAGTGCTCCACCACTGAGCTACAATCTCAGCCCTAAAACCTATGTTCTTAACCACTATGGTGTGCCCTCAAAATTCCAATATTGCTAAGAGAATATAATAGAATTTCTCTTTGATTCTGTCCATAGAAAGTGACTTTCTTCAAGGTTAATTGTTACGTGTTTATTGCTCACTTTTCAAGGGATTAGTCAATTGACTGTAAAGCCTGACGTTTTTATAAAGATAAACGCTACTCTCTAGTGAATTCCTTCATTACTGAGCACCTCCTTTGTGCCAGACACAGTCCTAACCATTGAAAATAGATTGGTGAACCAGAAATGAATCCTACCTTCTGGAGAAGAATTTAGGTATAATGACATTTTCTACTTTCCATACATAGGTAAAAATAGATCACTTAAAGTCTGTCTGCCAGTTAACTTCTGGTTAAACAAGAGATAAATCTGTGATGCTTACTGTCAAGGTTCTACAGAAAAATATAACCAATAGGACAACAGGAGATGGGTATAGATATTTATATGTGTATATATATATGTATAAATATACATATGTGTATACATGTGTATTTATGTATATGTATATATCACACACACACAGACATTAAGGAATTGACTCACACAATTAGAGGGACTGGTAAGTCTGAAATCTCTAGGGAAGATTGGTAGCTAGAAACTCAGCTAAGAGTTGATATTACACTCTGTTACCCAAAATCCACAGTCTAGACTAGCAGGCTAGAAAGTTAGGGAAGGTTTCTAAGGTTTCTTGAGACAAAATTCCTTTTATTCAGGAAGCCTCAGACTTTGCTAGTAAGGTTTTCAACTAATTAGATGAGGCTCACCCACACTATGGAGGGCAATCTGCTTTACTTAAAGTCTGCCAGTTGTAAATATTAATCACATCTAAAAAATGCCTTCATAACCACATCTAGTGTTTGATAACACAACAGGATAACATTGTCCAGACAAATTAACATATAAAATTAACTAACGCACTTGACCCATTAACCACAGGTGCCCAAGGCTGGGAAGGAAAATCTCAGAACCAGTACATGTTACCTCACCTCCAACTAAAGAGGTGTTTTTTATTACCATGGCTCAAATTTTACTGTTTTAGTCAGCTTTTTCACCTCTGTGACTAAAAGACCCAACCAGAACAATTTTAGAGGAGGAATAGTTTATTAGAGGGCACACAGTTTCAGCGGTCTTAGTCCATAGAGGGCCAGCTCCATTCCTTGGGGCTGGAGGTGAGGCAGGACATCATGGTGGAAGAGTGTGGCAGAGGGAAACAGCTCACACAATGATCCGAATGTAGAGAGAAAGAGACACCATGCTCCAGATACAAAATATATACCCCATAGCCATGTCCCCAGTAAACTACTTCCTCCAGCCACATCCCACCTGCCTCCAGTTACCACTCAGTTAATCCTATCAGGGATTAGTCCACTGATTATGTTAAGGCTATAACCCAATCATATCTCCTCCAAACCTTCTTGCATTGTCTTACACGTAAGTTTTGGGGGGCATCACATCTAAACCATAATATTTACTAAGAGCATGCTTAAAAACTGCCTTATTTTATTTTTAAATTTTCAAACAATCCTACTATCTCTTTCCAATATCTTCAAATACTCCATTCTTTGATCAAACAATTGTTTCTACCTTCCTACCTCCCTGGAATGCCCTTGCTGTCCCTTTTCACATGTCTTCCTCAAGACACCTGTCTTACGCATTTTGTGACTCTTATTTACCTTTAGGCTTCCCAGATGGGGTACAACGCACGGATTTATGGAATTTTAGAACTCAAAAGGACACTTAATGGCCAATATAGTCAAATATCCTCAATTTATTGATAAGGAAACTGGATGTAGTAATTTTCCTGAATTTGAGGTAAAACCAGGACTAGAATTCAGTCAACTCTTCTAGTCTTGAGGAATTTCAGACGTGGAAGATAGAATGGAGCCATCACACTTTTAAAAATAAGACAGCCTGATAGAAGAAATTAAAGTGGACTAGATATAACTAGTAGAGCTTGATCCAATTTTTAGCCTTCCCAAGCTTTAGTTTCTTAATTTAGGTGGTCTAAATCAGTGCATCCAGAATTTTGTTATGCATATAGATCACCTAGCCATATTCTTAAACAAAGCTTCTGATTCAATAGGTTTGGGGTGGGGCCTGGGATTCTGAATTCCCAACTAGTTTCCAGATAATGCCTATTCTACTGGTCTGTGGCTAATCGTTTGAGTAAAAGGAAATACATTATCTCTAATCCCACTTTGACTCTATGATGCAGTGATTCTAGGATTGGAATGGCAGTGTCAAAGGTGTATAAATAGACAGTATAAGAAGAAAACATTCAATTTTACCTATACTTCTCTGTATACTTTGGTACACAATACTTACTTCTACATAAGGTTTGTCTGAGAAAGTCTTGGTTTATGCCTACTTCTCATTGTGATGAATTATAGAGATACTTTCACTCTCAAAAGTGCGCCAGTTTGGACAATAAATTATATGGTCAACCATCTTCTATGTTTCTTTTGCTCATTATCTATGTTCACAGAATACAGAATGCATTAGGTTTCCACTGTTTGTATATCTCAAGCCAAGGAATAAAGTATGTCCCAGATAGTTTTCCTACACAGTATGTCAGAACCCCATGATTTGTGAATTTCTATTTTCTTTCCTTACCAACAGCAGACACAGTTCAGGGATTTTTGGCAAGAGCCTCTTGCGTTCAGCCCGCCCAAGATGTAGGACCCTGGGAAAAACTGCATGTTGTTTGTTTTGTGGTGACCGACAGCAAAGATCACTCAAAAGATTAAAAGCTAAATGGAAAATACCTCATGGGTGATTTTCCCACTTCCTCTTCTCACAGAATTATCATCTGGGTATATAGTTTCCAAGTGCAGGGGCAAACATCAACAAGTGAGATTCTATGCCCACCTAATTGAAGGAGATCCTTAGAACACCGGCAGTGGGCTCACCACTCCAAACTACAAGCCCATGCCCTGCTGTTCCTCCTATCTACTTTCTGTCTTAGTGTTTCTTCAAAGGATCTCCTTCAAGAAAATATGTTCCCAGAGACTTCAATATCAGTTGATAGCTCTCACCTTCTGTTATTAAATGGCCCATTTTCATTTATCCATTCATTTAATATGTATTTCTAAGTGCCTACTATGTGCCAAGAAAACACACAGCTGTTTATTTAACAGCTGAAATGAAGAACCAGACACAGGTTTAATCCATAAGTCTTAGTCCTTGTCTGGAAGAAGGTGAGAAATAGTGAGGGGGGTTAATGAAATATCAGAATGGTGATAAATGTGACATTCTCTTTTTTCTACAACTGATTCAGAACATAAGCATTTATGTATGAAGAAGGGAAAGAGAGATGTGTAATTTATATCAATCACAAAAGACTAGCTCACTGTTCATCTGCTTCAAGTCCCTGCTCCTTCATGGAGGATTCTGGGTCACTGAGGTTGCCTTGAATGCCCTACTTAAAATTGCAACTCCCATCCTATGTCAGTCAACTTTCTGCTGTTGTGACAAAATACCTGAGAGAACCTTAAAAGGAGGACAGGTTTATCTGAACTCATGATTTCAGAGGTTTAATTCCAGAGTCATTTGGCTCCATTGTTTGGGGGTCTGTGGTAAGGCAGGACATCATGGTGGGGAGCATTTGGTGGAGTAAAGCTGCTCACCTCATGGTGGCCAGGAAGCAGAGAGGGGAAGGGATTGAGGCTTTCAAGGTCACACCCCCAGTAACCTAACTTTCTTCTATTAGGTCACCAGGCTGGTGACCAATCCTTTTAGCAGAAGGGCCTTTGGGGAACATTCAAGATTCAAAATATATAACCCCTAACCTAGATATTCAAATGTCTGTGCCCCTCAATTTTCCTACTGTGCTTACCTTATAACATACGATATAATTTACCTATTGGTGAAATTTATTGTTTTTCTTCCTCTATGAGAATGTATGCTCCATAAAATTGTTAAATAAATGATCTATACCAGTAAAATAATGTTGGACAGGCAACATTCCAGAATGAGTTGAAACTCACAAACAATATCAGAACATCAGAAAAGGATTTTTAAAATGTGAGAGATAAAAAGAATATGAAACAGATAAACACACATAGGATGGGGGCATGTTGAGTACAGTTCAGCAGATGACAACAGAATTATTCAACTTCTATTTTGCTTCTGCCTTCTCCAATAAGAAAAACAAAATACAAACTTAAAAGGGTAGGACAGAAGCAGGAATTTCAATTCAGGGCACATACCTTGCAAGCACTCACAT
The DNA here is from genome assembly GCA_004024805.1 of Geosciurus inauris. Classification (NCBI taxonomy): domain Eukaryota; kingdom Metazoa; phylum Chordata; class Mammalia; order Rodentia; family Sciuridae; genus Geosciurus; species Geosciurus inauris. The sequence continues at coordinate 91,308 of PVHX01002375.1, forward strand.
CTCCAGATCCAGCTGACTTGCACTCCAGGAACTAAAGGTACTTTTGATCAACATCAGAACAACTATAGGCAGTCTTGAACAACAGCAAATGTGGCAGAGGTTAGAAAATAGTATCCCGATTTTCAAAAGGAAATAGCAGTGGACTACATATCATTTATTCATAGTATGTTGCAAGTTTTAGACACAAAGATTAGACAACACAAAGTGCAGCACTGAATTGTGTATACTTACGGAGATATCAACTAGGTTGATTTCAAGTCACACATCCATATTTTGGGGACACAGGTGTTCAATGTGCTAAGCATTTCCCTGGCATGTGCCATCCTAAAGATCACAGTTCCCATTCTTATTCACAGCAATATAATAGGAGATTTTGTTAAGTACAATTTGTATATGACATTCTTCTGAGTAATGATCCTACAAAAGGAAATGAAGTTAGCATAAACAACCTGGAACTGGTGAACCCACACCGGCTCTGAATGATCACAATCTTTTCTAAATGTTCATAAACTTCCAGGAAAACCTAGATTTCTGCTAAGAATCAATATTGCACACATACAAGTTTCAGATTATGCAAACATTTGAAAGTAACTAATATAAAAGATAACATAATCCATAATCAAAATTACTTTAGCAGGATTGAATGCAAGTGTAAAATCAGTCAGATAAAATTTAGTAGGGTTAAAAATAGCAAAATATCTATTTTGCTACTGTAGGATGAGGATGATCATTCCTAGAAGGTTCTCTGGTGATAGTTTAATTGATAGAAATTTTCATATGATTCAACATGGCTCATCTGGATGTGGCTTCTAAGAGAAGCAACATGCTCCAAAGTAGTATAAAAAGGAGAACAGAGTTCAGCTTATGGGGAGTTACTAGGCTCAGGAGAGTCTGCCCTGTCACTCATGTGATGTGAAGCACAGGGTGAAATGTTTTTATAAGCTAACTCAGTCTCTAAGAATACAATGAGACTTAGGAGTTTAGAAACCACAGGGAGACTGGCTCTAATTAGCCCTAATCAAGAAACCTGTCTGTTTATGTCTTGTCGGGTGCTGACACTAAATTAGAAGTCTGGAGAAACAAAGACAGTTCTTAGTGAGGTGGGAAGAAGAGGAGACCTGGGCACAGGAAGCAAGGAAAGGGAAAGGGTACACATTTATCTTCTGTATAGGAAAGTGACAGGAGAGCACAAGTTGGTAGTTTAAGAAAGCAGGAAAATTGCCCTGATGCAAGAAAAGGAGTCTCAGTCTTTTTTGCATTTCCCCTTCTATCACGGATATGTAAGAATGGACAGTTACACCAACACAGAGCTGCCAATACAGAAGTAGCCCAGTGGAGCGGTCAGCAGGGCAAACTCTAGAGCCAGCCAACCTGGGTTTAAATGCTGGAAGACCAGTTAACAGCTATGTGAATTTTGAGTATGTCGTTAAACCTTTGTGTGTCCCAGATTTTTCCCATATATCAAGTGAAATTAATAGTAGTTGGCTCATGGGATTGACACAAGGATTGAACAAGATTATATACACAAAATCTTAGACTTGTGCTTGAAAGATACACATTATGCAAATTTACCATGAACACTTGCTGTATCCTTACGTTATTTCATTTAATGTTCCCAATAATTCTAGTATATATAGGAATATTATTAAAAGAGGCTTCATACAAATAAGAATGCTAAAACTTTGAGAGATTAAGAATTTGCCTAAACTGGGCACGGTGGCGCAAGCCTGTAATCCCAGCACCTGGGATTACTGGGAGGCTGAGACAGGAGAATCATGAGTTCAAAGCCAGCCTCAGCAACAGCGAGGTGCTAAGCAACTCAATGAGACCCTGTCTCTACATAAAATACAAAATAGGGCTGAGGATGTGGCTCAGTGATTGAGTACCCCTGAGTTTAATCCTCAGTACCAAAAAAAAAAAGAATTTACCTAAACAACAATTAAGAATACGAGCAACAATACATATTGGCGGGGAATAGAGGACACTCATACATTGCTGATGGGACTTCAAATTGGTGCAACCACTCTGTAAAACAGTATGGAGATTCCTCAGAAAACTTGGAATGGAACCACCATTTGACCTAGTTATTCCACTCCTCAGTATATACCCAAAGGACTTAAAATTAGCATACTACAGTAATGTAGCCACATCAATGTTTTAGCAGCTCAATTCACAATAACTAAGCTATGGAACCAAGTGAGGTACCCTTGAACAGATGAATGGATAAAGTAAATGTGGTAGATATACACAATGAACTATTACTCAGCCATAAAAATGAATGACTTTATGACTTCTGCTGGTAAATGGATGGACCTGGAGATTATCATGCTAAGTGAAATAAGCCATTCCCAAATGTTCTCTCTCACGTGTGGATGCTAACATACAATGGGCACTGGGAGAATAGAAGTTCAGTTGGTTAGACAAAGGGGAATGAAGGAAAGGGAAGGGGGATGGAAATAGGAAAGGTAGTAAAATGAATTGGACATAACTTTTCTATGTTCATATATGAATATACCATCAGAGAAACTCCACATCATGTACAACCACAAGAATGGGATCCTAATTAGAATAAGTTATACTCCACGTATGTATAATATGTCAAAATACACTCTACTGTCATGTATATCTAAAAAGAATAAATTTTAAAAATTAATAATAAGAAGAAAAGAACCTGCCTAAATTTCCTTAGGTTAAAAGATATAGAACCAGTCTGCAAATTCAGGAATTCTGACTCAAGCATCGGAGATGTTAACCTCTGGGTTTTACTGTATCTAATGTTAAAACACTAGAGAGCCCAACTCAAAATTGTAGACAACCTGTCAGACCAGAGATAGTATTATTACCTGTGGGTTTTAGAAAGGATGAAAGTGTTGACCACAAGGTCTAATCTCCAATCTAAGAAGAAATGGAAGGTTGGAATTTTGATGTTTGTGCCAATGGTTAAGGCACAGAACCCTGGGCAAAAGATGGAAGGACAACTGTAAGAGGCAACATCATAAAGATTTCCAGGTTAGTTGCACAAGGTGAGCTGTTTGGAAATGGATCACTAGATCCAAATGCAATAACATAAGAAGGACAAGCAAGGCTAAAAAAACCCCTTTTCATTATTGGAGAGAAAAATAAAGCTGTGATTCACTAAGCTACTTTACTTTGGGTTTCCTTCTGCGTATTAAATAACCAATAAAAGGTTAAAGGACTGAAACAAAGAACACAAAAGCAGAAGATTTAGCAGTTGTGGGAAAGGAAGAAAATAAGCAACAAAACTGTATGTCCACCACACGTTCATGTGTTGAAATTTAATCCCAATTGTGATGTAGTAAGTGGGTGGAAATTTAAGCCAGCTGATTATGATGTTAAGAGATGGGGCCTTGGTGGTGATTAGGATTAAAATAGAATCATTAGGGTAGAGCCCATACTTGAATCCTAGTAGCTCTATAGGAAGAGGGAGAGAGACCAGAAGAGACACATGTGTGTACTTCCCGTCTCTTGCCATGGAATGCTGTGCACCCCCTTGGGTCTGCCAGCAGGAAGTCTACTACCAGATGTTGCCCCTGCACCTCCAGAACCACTAGCTAAAATAAATTTTTGTTCTTTAAACCTTAACCAGTCTGTGGTATTTTGTTATTAGCAATAGAAAATGCACTGAGACAAAACTTGATGGGAAATTTAACCACAGAATGGATTTCAATCCACTACATCTGTGATTTGGGCTGCAAGGGACTTTCCTTGGGTCATTGATGGTGATTCAAGTAAACATGTTAGTGAAATTTCTCTGAACCAATCTGAGTTTTGTGGAATCTCCTGGTTAACTAATGGTGTTCCCAGTTGCATTGTGTACTTACCAAAGTGGGTGTTCTCCCAGATCTGTTTATGTTATTCACTTGTTATTGTAAGTACATGTTTTAACTAAATGCTACAACATCTGATTATGAGAGTAGTTTCAATAAAAATTAAGTTGGATGACGAGGAAGAATTAATGAACGAGTCATTAAGGACCATGCGGCCCAGATGGATGTGGGTAAGATAGTTGCAAATGACAAAAAAATATGAAAAGCTAGGACAACTCTGTATCCCATTTGTTTCACAAATGTCATCCAAGATCTGCCTCCATTTTAAAGAAACAAAACTGGAATTCATAAATAATGCATTAAGAGGATGTTTTATGTTTGTTAATGTGAAATTCTACCAGCTAAATGGCCCAAGTCTTCTCAAAGTAATCTCATTGACATGCTGGATTTGATGGTGCATTTATCAGGACTGTCCAGTATTAAGACAGCCTCTCTGGTCTACACCTGATGAACACTATATGGCTCTTCATCATTGAGAAAGAGAGTTCTTCTTGCACAGTGCCAAATGCTCCTAATAAACACCATCATTTTAGTACTCCCTGCCAAAAATTACAGATTGTACTTAAATAAAAGGCATTGGCCTGCATCCAAAGATTAGAAAATAGGTTTATACTTAAATATTTTAAATAAAGATATTAAGTTTAAGACACATAAGCTTGATTTTTTTAATGATTCCTGCTTCATTTGCCTTTCTTTGATTCACCAGTAAATTACTAGTCCTGATTGTTTTGGTTAAAGGGTTTTTTTGTTTTCTATATCTGATTACCTGAAAGGTAGCATCAGAGTTTCCTCACATGATACAAGGACTAGTCAAAGAAATCATTGTTAACCTGGAGAGGCAGTAGCCTAGAAAGACAAATAATTGATCTGACATACATAAAGAACTATCCTGTTTGAGGGGAATTAAGTTTCTTCTATGAGACTCTACATAGAATATTCTAGAAATAACTGTTAAACAAATTGAACAAAATGTAATAAAGACAACCTGGTATAATAGAAAAAGAGTAAAAGTGTTAGTGCCATATAAACTTGCACATAAATCCTGGCTTTACCTTATATGATATATATAAATTGTCAAGTTACTTTCCAAAGTCTCCATTTTTTCCCTCATAAAACTGTAATAATAGTATTTATCTCAAAGGGCTAGGAAGAATAAATAAAATAGTCCATCTTAAGTTCCTAGCACAGTTTCTGGCATACCCTAGACACATGATAAATGGTAGTTCTTGCCTCATCTTCTTCACTGTCCCTTGAGGTGCAAAACAGGGGGGAAAAGACAATTATCTGCTTAAACACTACATCCTAGTGCTTTTATATTTGAAGATGCAGATAGAATTATAAAAATTCCTTCTGGATCACTGGTGACATTGTTCTTTGCCTGTCTAAAAGCCTTCTATCTCTTTCTTCTCTGTTAGCACCCCTCCCTGGATTTGCAGCTGGTTGGGTAACATCCTTGGGCTTCCATGAAGGTCAACCTGGCCACTGGTCTGGCAGTTGGTCTGATCCAATCTTTTCGTGACAGATTAGAGTACCCTTCAGCAAATACTGGCACTCTACTTATGGCCTCCACAAGAAGTGTATACTTTTATGCCCTATTGATCTCAGATTTGGAAAGTGGGTGGAAGTAAGAATGTGCCAATTTCAAGCCTAGGCTTGCCTCTCAGGGAGCTACTGATCTGCACCACAACAAAGACTTGCCCTGGATAACCCGGGTCTCAAGACTGAGATACACAGGGAACAGCTTCCCTGGCTAACCTGACAACCAGCAGCTAAAGCAAAACAATCCCAGCTGACCTCCAGACACATGAGAGAGAAATAAAGGTATGTCATTGTATCTCCCTGAAACAATGTGTTGGTTGGTTGTTCTGCAACAATAGCAATGAATGACTGATACATCTACCTATGAGACATTAGGTAAAACTGGCTGGGAAGCTTCTTGGAAATCACTTTCCTCCTTGGTAAGAGAAAGGTTCGTGAAAGCCAAAGGGAATCACAGACACCAGCCCAAAATCAATGAACTAATATCACACACCATCTTCCTTAATTTCGTGTAAAGTGACAACAACAGCAACAATAAAAATACCTATTTGTTTAAACCATGATTTGTCTGGCATCTCTTGTTATCTGTGACTGAATGTGTCCATATTGATACATGGAAATACTAAAACCTAGAGCTACTTTAGTCTAAGATTTGTTCTGTTTTTATGACATAAGCTGCCAAAGTTTGGATCTTGAGTGTTCTCCAAAGTCCCATGTATTTAAGGCTTGGTCCCCAGCCTGTGGCACTGTTGGGAGATGATGGAACCTTTAGGAGACAGGGCATGATGGAAGCAAGTTAGTCATTGGAGTCATACCTTTGAAGGGAATTTGGGGGCCCCAGCCCCTTTCTGTCTCTTTGCTTCCTGGCTACCATGAAATTAATAAGCCAACTCTGCCACATTCTCCTGACATGATATGCTGTGTCACTGTGACCTAAGAAACAGGGCCAAGTGACCATAGACTGAGCTCTCTGAAACCATGAGCTAAAATAAGCCTTTTATCCTTACAAGTTGATTTTATCCTGCATTTCATTATAGCAATGGAAAGCTGACTAACATATAAATTAACATTTGACAATTCCCAGAATCATTTCTGGTTTGTGGTCAGATATTATATCTTGTGTTTTATTTGTGACTTCACACTGCTGATTCAGTCAACATTGCCTGCAAATTCAGTAGATACTCAAGCATTTAGAGTATTCCTCTGGGGAACCATCTTTCCCGTGGGCACTGAATAGGTACAGAGATTCATTTCCTTTAGGAAATTTGTATTCATTTTCATGTGTACCTTCTCCTTACATTATAAAATTGTCTCCTTATCACATCTGGGCAAATGATATATAAAAATGAGATTCCTGTGCAAAAGTTAAGAAGAGGTGAGATAAGCACCTTTCCATTGACTCCTCATTTCAGAGCTAAACTCATATCATCAAGAAAGCACAGAAGCTGGAGGGAGTGAGTCTGCATGAGCTCAGGTTCCAATTGTAACACTTACAAGGTGTGGGAATAACAAAACACTATAGACTATGTGGCTTAAATATTTACTTCTTATAGTAAATATTTAAGGTCAAAAATTTCAACATGAAGGTACTAGCAGATCTGCTTGCTGGTGAGGGACTTCTTGGCTTGCAGATAGCTGTCTTCTCACTGTGCCCTCATTTGGTGGATAGAGAAGGTCCTTTCTCTTCTTGTAAGGACATTAATCTTATCATGGGATCCCCATCCTCATGATGTCATCTAAATCTATTTACCTCTCAAAGGCTCTGTGTTGACTAGCTTTCCATAACTGTGATGAAATACCTGAGAAAAACAACTTAAAGGAGGAAAGATTTATACTGGTTTGTGATTTCAGAGATTTCTGTCCATGGTGAGCTGGCTCCTTGCTTTTAGGCCATGGTAGGGCAGAAACATAGTTGAAGGGTAGGGCAGAGGAAAACTACTCACCTTATGGCAGCCAGAAGAGAGAGAGAGAGAGAAAGAGGCATGGGGAAGATAAGAGATTGGGTACAAGATATACCCTTCCAGAGCATGTCTCCAGTGACATACCTTTCTAACTAGGCCTCTACAGTTTCTACCACTCCCAATAGTCCATTCAATTATGACTTCATCAATAGATTAACCCATTAATCCATTAAAGAACTTACGATCCAATCACTTCCCAAAAGTCTCACATTAGAGCACATTAGAGACGAAGTCTTCAACACATGAAACTTTGGGGAACATTCCAGACCCTAACTACAACAGGCTCCTACCTCCAAGTACCATGAATTTGGGGGTTAGGGTTTCAGCATATGAATTTGAGGAGGAAACAAACATTAAGTCCATATACGTGTGTTATTTAACTTTTACTTACCTCCATTTCTTCATAGTTAGAATGGAGATATCAATAGTACACACCTCATAGTATTGTTAGGAGGTTTAAATGAATTAACATATATAAAGCACCTAGAACAGTGCAGAGTAAGAAACAATTGTGTGAGAATGGACAAATGTTGTTTCTACCAAATCTTGGAATGCAAAGCTTATGTGGAGAAAGATGAACAGGATCAAGAAGGGCCAGGATGGTACAGTAGCAGTGTTGGTGAGATGGATCACTGACTAATATATGGATTTTTGGAATGACAGAATTTATAAGGCCGGCACCCCAATGCAATACTTGAATACTCTGTTTGGTATTCTCATTGTTATGGTTTAGATATAAGGTGTCCCCCAAAAACTCATGTGTGAGACAATGCAAGAAAGTTTAGAGATAAAATTATTGGGTTATGAGCACTTTAACCTAATCAGTACATTAATTCATTTATAGGGATTAACTGGGTGGTAGTCCTAGGCAGATGGGGTGTGGCTTTAGGAGGTGGAAACATTGGGGGTGTCTTTGGGGTATCTACTTTGTCCCTGGGGAGTGGAACAGGCTCTCTCTGCTTCCTGGTGACCATGTCCTCAGCTGCTTTCTTCTACCACACCTTTCTGCTATGATGTTCTGCCTCACATTAGGCTCAGAGAAACAGTCAGCCATCTATGGATGGAGACCTCTAAATCTGTGAGCAATGGATAAACTTTTCCTTTCCTGATATTGTTCTTTTCAGGTCTTTTGGTCACAGTGGTGAAAGAGCTGACTGAAACATGCATCAAATGAACTTACATTTTTTAAGACTTCTGGAAGTTCATTCCTTCCTGAGGTTGTTAATCCCATTATAAATTTGTATTTCTGTAGCTTTCACTAATTGATCCTAAGTTTTAATTTTACTGATATTCAGAGTTAGATTAACATCTCTTGAATATATTAGTCTTTTGGATATTTTTTGCAATATTTTGCCCACCCACAGCTGCTTCTCCATAGTTCTTTAGCAGGGTTGATAGCTCTAAGACATGTTCATCATTTGACATGGCACCTCTGCTTCAGCCACAGAGCTCATTTTTTCTCATGTCTCTTGTGTGAACACAACACTGCAGCACAAAGCGTACCAGGGCAGTCCCTGGTTCTCCCTTGTCTTACAAACTATACTTCTGTAGATGCAGCCTACACAATCATGAATCTCTTTGGCAGCACATGAAAATAAGTGCTCATTCTGCACTTATTTTCCCTGTGCCTGAACTGTTCTTAAACCCCAAGTACTCTTTTTGCGTTTATCCAAATAGGCAGTGAAGTTCTAGGCAGAATCTTGGTTTTATTTTTTACTAAATTTTATCCCATTAGATACAGCCCATCATAGTAATCTGTCCATGTATACTGATTTTGTCTTTCACCATATTTCCATTCCACCCAGATGTCTGTCATCTGAAAACTTCATAAGTTGCTTACTGTGTTTTCAGTCAGATCCTTGAAAAACTGTAGAATAGACCAGAGCATGCCAAAAAACCTGTTTTCATTGATCTGTTCCTCAACACTTTTAGCATAAAATAGGAACAAGTTTCAAATTTCACTGCTCTCTCCATGAGGATTTTATGGACATCTTATCAAGTACAGAAACACCAGGTCTACAATATCTAAAAGTCCCAGAACCCTGCTCCTATTAACAATACGACATCAAAAAGGGATGAGATGGTTTGAACACACAGCTGTCAATATTGATTTTGTGAAAATGTGTGTAAAGTTGTAACATGATCCACTGCAGAGTATTAGATGGTATTCTTACCCAGTATGCTTTAAAATATATATATGTATGTATATACACATACATATATATATGTCTCTTGTGTGAACACAACATATGTGTGTATATATACATATATATATGTGTATATATACATACATATATATATGGAGGGTGTTCTCATGGACAAGGATTTAAACTTCACATTCATGTCCATTGTGAATTTGGATGTGACTAGGTGGGTTTGAGGGCTGATAAAGGTACCTTTTTGCAGGAAGACTTCCCAAAAGCTTTATTAGGTCAATGACTTGACATAATAAGACTCATATCCTGCTCCATAATTATAACAGGTATGGTTTGGATATCAGGCATCCACCCCCAAAAGCTCCCGTGTTAAGGCAGAAATATTCAGAAGGGAAATGATTAGATGATGAAAGCTGTAACCTAATTGGTCCAGCCTAGTTTGAATGAACTAACTAGGTGGTAACTGTAGCCAGGTGGGGCATGGCTGGAGGAGGTGAGTCACTAGTGGGGAGGGAGTGCCCTTGAAGGGCTCATTTCCCCTGTGGTCTCATCCCTTTTCCATCTTCCCTTTCTCGCTGCTTCCTGGATGCCATGAATGGAACAGAGCTTCTCCACCACACCCTTCAACCATTGTGTGCTGCCTTCCCTTGGGCCCAGAGCAATGGAGTAGGCCAGCTTTGGACAAACCTCTGATTTGAGTCAAAATAAACTTTTCCTCCTCTAAGTTGTTCTTGTCAGGTATTTTGGTCACAATGATGAAAAGCTGACTAACACAATGACTTTAAGTCTTTATGAAACTGAAACCTCCTTTTATTCAACCAAGCATGATTCCAGTTGGGAATAGGATGTATGCAAAGATAGGGAAAAAAATCAAGATTCATGAATTTTGTCCGTGGGTAATGGCTGTATGGTATAAAGGGGACTGACTCACTGAGGCTGTCTTCGCTAAAAAGCACTGATTCTTCACTTGGGCCTGGAGACACCCAATGGGTAACTAAAGGCAGGATAAAGCTTGGCATTTCTATCTTCATTTTGTATGTCTTCTTATTACCTTAAACTTTGGGTCAGATTCTTTCTCAGCTCTGCAGATAAACAAGGTTTATTAGCCCTAAATTGACCTAACCTATCTTCTCACTCTTATTACCAAGATAAGAGTAGCTAAGATATTTCCAAGACTTGCAGGGCTTTCAACTGCCAGCTTTGACAAATCCTACTTCACACACCTAGAGTGGCAATTAGAAGTCGCCAGTCATTGCCCTATACCTTCCAAGGAACAGTGGAACCTTGCAGGCAGGTCATCCCTGATAAGATTGCCTCCTTAATCAGGAGTGATCATCTCATGGAACCAAATTGCCCCCTTCCAGGATCACAGGCCTGATTTGTGAAGCAAATGAAGACTGGCCTCTGGGTGGCAGCAATTTCCTTGACAGTGATAAGACTGTGTAACTAGAGTTGAGGTAATAATCAACAAGATCAGTTTGACCAAGGCTGTTTAATCATGCATAGTTCTTACCTCCTCCGCCATATTTTCCTCTACTGAAACTCCAAGTCATACCCCAAGACAGGACTGAGACTTACTCTCACTCATCCTCCCAGAATGACTCTATTGATTAAAGTTCCTTTCCTGCTTTTCACCATTATTTTTACAGTTGATTTTTGGGGTAAGAGACCAGACCTGGTTGGTTGGGACCCTGAGAGTCAGGCCTCTGGTAACAATAGGAGGGGTAATTTTCTATTATATCATATATATTGCTTAAATTTCTCCTTAGTTCCAGAGATCCTGAGGAAAAATCATAGATTTCAGGCAGTCATGGATTTGAGTCCTAGAACTTAATAGCCATGCCATAGAATTTGTTTCTAGAGAAGCATTGCTAATCCCTAATGAAAAATATGTTTTGGTGAATTCTTATACTTTTTAATAACCTGGTTTCAAGTTTAGAATTGTCTGAGAGCTCCTAGTGCAACTATTCTAGTTTCTTTTGCTATCTTACCTCTTTCTTCCTTTGAGTATATTTGAGATTATAGGGTCAAAATTAAATTTCTGGACATTTCACTTCTTGAGTTATATTCCATTCTATATTTTTTCTGAACTTTTTGAAATTTATTTTTGCAAACTCCTTAGCACATATTTGACTACAACCAACTTTTACTATGCTGATAATCACTTCCACATCTATACGTAGTTCTTGATAGTACAAAAAAGTGAATCTTAGAGTACAAATAAGTTTTCTTATTTGGAGGACCAATGGCCCCTGTGAAGTTGGTATGTGTGAAAGCTTTTGTTCTGGGATCCTGGAAAAGTAGTTTTCTTTTTCTTTTTTTTTTTTTTAATTTTTTTTAGTTGTTGATGGATCTTTATTTTATTCATTTATTATTTATATGTGGTGCTGAGGATCGAACCCAGTGCCTCACGCATGCAAGGCAAGTGCTCCACCACTGAGCCACAACTCCAGCCCAGAAAAGTAGTTTTCTATGAAGAAGTCAGAAGAAAAAAAAACAGGATAATAGAGAAATAATCTACTTTTCCCCCTCTGCCAAACAAGATTAAACTCAAGGAATAATGCAGCAGAGTCCAACAGAGACAATGTTAGATTCTAAGTGGAGTACAAGTGAAAAACACTGGTGAAGAGTGGAAAATGGGACCCTTCTACACTTCGTTTTGGTCCTCTGAGCACTTGGGTAGCCAGGGGGAGATGTGTGTGCCTGGTAATTATCTCCAGTTAGACTTTTGCAGCTGAGGTGATCCTGGAGCTGTTGGGGACAGAAGGACATGTATTATAAAACACTCTGCATTCATATTCTTGAGTGTAGGTTCATGGGCTCTGGGAAAAGCCATTTTATTTCTTGTCTTCCAGCTCTAGGTATGATAGTAGTTCAGTGTAATAGCCAGTCCTTGGATAACCTAAACTTCCTTATTTTACTCCCATAGCCAATTCCAATATTTCTATAATGGATTGCCTATAATAAATGCCTTGCATCCTGAACACGTAGATTTGTTACTATTTTGCCGACTGGGTAGAAACTAAATATCATTGTGTTTCAGGGAATCACTTATCTCCATAATATCCAAGGACACTCTGCCTCTTATTCTAACAGACTGTGTTCTATGAATTAGAGTTAAACTCATCTTGGATTCCAATCATGCATGAGTCTTTCTTCCTCCCTTGGATTGCTGGAGAAGTCTAATTTACCCTGCTCTTCCAGGAAAACACATTTTTACCCATGTTCTAAGCACTGGTATGGACGGATACCAATACTTTAGGTATTATGTCTGTTTTAGTCAGCTTTTTGCTGCTGTTACCAAAAGAACTGACAAGATCAATTTTAGAAGAAGAAAAGTTAATTTGGCATTTATGGTTTCAGAGGTCTCAGTCCATAGACCACCGACTCCACTGCTCTGGGCTCAAGATAAGGCAGAACATCAGGGCAGAAGGGCGTGGTGAGAAAAGCAGCTCAGGACATCACAATCAGAAAGCATAGAGAGAGACTCACCAGTGACAAAATATATACCACAAAGGCATGCACCCCCCCAAAGATCTACTTCCTCCAGCCATACCCTATTGTACAGTTACCACCTAGTTAATCTGATCAAATGGATTAACACACTGATTAGGTTAAGGCTCTCATAATCCAATGACTTTACCTCCGAATTTTCTTGCATTCTCACATAGGAGTTTTTGGAGGATACTTCATATCTAAACCATAACAATGTCACATTCCCATACCAATGCTTTAACCATGAAAAAATATACGTCTGATAAGAGAAAAATTCTGAGATGCTCTCAGTTTACTTACAAAAGACCAGAGGATAGAAGGAAGGACAGGTGGGAGGGGTTAGTTAGTAATAAGCAATAGGCCCAAACGAACAAAAAAACCATTTCACATTCCTGTTCGTGTGATGGAACCTTAATTCAACACCTATCATGACCTAGAAGGTGCCACTATGTCCTGCATGTAGCTCCAGCCAATCTGAGGCAACATTTGTTTCCCCTATCCCAAAGCTTTTCTTGCTTCCTGCAATCCCACCCATCTTATCTCTAGCCAATATAGCCTCAACATAAACAACATATGCCTCCCTTCTTCATATTTTCATTATAAAATACTCTGACATTTTAGATCCAGTAGACATTTTTTCCAAAAAGTGTTCTTTTTCTTTTGTTTTGTTTTTGTCTAAAACTGGCGCTATACACTGTTTCCTCATTCCTAAATCGTTGTAAGTTATTGTCTAAAAAATTTATGTGTCATTCTTTGATATCATCTATATAGCTAGTCTGTCATTTCATTTTTTCTTATAAAATTCCAACCTTTAGTGATACAGGCAAACATTGACCATATTTCTAAGTCCTTTTGCCTCCTGTCTGACTTCAGAAATCCCAGAGGTACTTCTTAAATTTTTGTTGATGTGTTAGATAATGTCCATTATCTCCTTTTTGTGCTCATCCTTCTACATCCTTCTCTTCACCACAGTAGTAGGAGACTGCAAAATGCATTTTCCAGAACCTCTCGTCTGTTGGCATTCAATGGGAGACAGAAGATGGACAATTAGAAGAAAGGAGCCATTTTTTTAATGCTTCTGCTTACACCTATGTTAGTTGCAGAAGCAGCAGCCACATCAGTGACAGCAGCAGCACAGCAGCAAGGACGGGAACAGTGGTGACAGTAACACTAAAATCATCTGTTTGGGAAGAACCTAGAAGCCAGAGTATCTGGTGAATATAGGTTCATGGGCTCTAGGAAAAAGCCTTTTGTTTTCATCTTCCAGCTCTAGGTGTGATAGTAATTTAGTGTAATAACCAGTCCTTGGATAATCTAATCTTCCTCATTTTATACCTATTGGCAATTCCAATATTTCTATAATGGATCGCTTATAATACTATAACAAATGCCCTGCTTACCAAACCCCTAGATTTGTTACTGTTTTCCTAATTGGGCAGAAACTAAAAAATGTGGTCATAAATCAGCATGTGTGTGCAAACATCAGCTGATGAGGTGGAACTTAGAAGGCATCATACCTTGAAAAACATTCAAGGAAGACTCCATTAATAATCTCAACTCTGCCTACAACTCTTCTTTATCTCTTGGTAGAAGTAAACCTGGAACTTCTTGAGTTCATTTTGAAGATTTTTGGTATTCATTGGCATTTATAAATTCTTGTCTGTGCCAAGTTTACTTCCCAGAAGGTCTGCATTCAAATTATTGACAAAAATTGCAAACCTTTTGTTTGTTGAGCTCTATCTTCTTTAAGGCATATCATTCACCACTGATACCTCCCTGTGATTTTTCTTCCCCTCAAACTCCTAAGAATTCTGAATTCATGGTTTTCCTTTGGGGTTTCTGCTTCTGTTTTCTCTAGGAACTCTTCTTTGCAGATAAGCTGTCATTCAAAAGAAGAATTATTGAGAAAGAAAAGAAGTCTGTAGCAATAATGCTATTATAGAGGAAAGACTGAAGCCAGTGTGGGTAATGCCTTGTGACATAGGTTCATATGTAGTTTCTAACCAAGATGGAATACAGACACTCTCTTACCCACTGGCCCCCACCCAAAATGAAAAAGGACCATTATTTCTAAACTACAGATAATTTCATAAGTTACCACAAACTTATGCACATCTACATTAGGAGCTATTCCTTCATCCATCTGAGCAATGGAAATAGGGGTTATTGACACCAAATTTGGAAACGAGTCATGAAATGGCCTGTGGCATGATAAACTCCTTGACCTTTAATACTCAGCATCTTCATCCACACACTTTTCTCCCCGTCTGCAAATAATGCAGATATGGTAGATTTAGAAGTTGACTCTTGATTAGACACAAAACTTGAAGAAAAAAAATTTTTAACTGCATTTAAATGTCATCCAGAAGCAGGCAAAGGCACACAGCCAAGCTTTCCCAGTGCTTGATTCCATCATGTGACGTTGCTTGGATATCAGTTTATCAACAGAGTGAATTTCCACCACCACTTCATGAATAGAGAGACTTGCCAGAAAACTACATGAATGCCAGCTTTTAAAAAGAGGGGAAACTACAACACAAGGTAGGTTACTTTTAAGCAAATCTATCATTTTGTTTTAGATTTAAATTATTCTGTAGATTTTTTCCTCCCTGAATTCCCCCAAGCATTTTAAACAAACTTTATCAGGTATAGATCACTTGAGTAGGTAAGGTGGATTTCTTTAGCAATAGCCTGAGAAAAGCATACATGAACTGTTGTCACAAGAAAGATCATCAGTCAGTCATTTCCTCATGCTATTTGAGGACAGAAGAAATCTTTCCTGCTTTGAAGGATATTTATTCTTTGCTTTGCAGAGCTTGAAAATGGGAGGAGGGATATTGAGATGATTTGGGTGCAGGTTAGAGCATGGGTTTCAATCACAGAAAATATTAATATAGTGTGTCTTGACTGGTATGGTTTCTGGACTCCCCATCAAAGTAAAGTCATATTGAATAAAATATTTATAGTTTAATTTATAAATGTATATTATAGAAATAGCACACACAGATATGCTGATGGATCTTTTCCTAACTTCTCTTCTGCAAGATCTGAGCTTTCAGATCTGGGAACTCAGACTGATCAGAATCTTCACATATTTTAAAAAGATGTTAAGTGTGTGTGTGTTTCTCTGTGTGTGTTTTGTGTGTGCGTGTATGTGTGTACAACTACATGTGTGCACACAAGCATTCACTAAGGTAGGGTAGAGAGAGAAGAAACTGGTATAAAGTGAGATCATTCTATATATTTGATCTCAGTGAAGGCAGCCGATGAGGTGAGCATTATAACCACCATCAAGAAGATGAGGGTCTGGGCACAGTGGTGCATGCTTGTAATTCCAGTGGCTTGGGAGACTGAGGCAGGAGGCTCGAGAGTTCAAAGCCAGTCTCAGCAATGGTGAGGCGCTGAGCAACTCTGTGAGGCTCTGTCTCTAAATAAAATACAAAATAGGGCTGGGAATGTGGCTCAGTGGTCAAGTGCTCCTGAGTTCAATCCTTGGTATGCACTCCCCCCAAAAAAAAGAAGATGAGGGGACAGGGGATAACAGAAGGGAAGAAACTCAAGTCTGTCCAGTTCTAAAGGCCACCTGATATCTATTAGACTTCTTCAATTAGCCTGTCATACAGGTATTGATAATAGTCGGATGTGCTCAGAGCATGTTATTCTATTTGATTTGTTGTGTTCTTACTTTCTAGCATCCTATAGTTTGTTCTTCTAGTAA
This sequence comes from Geosciurus inauris, assembly GCA_004024805.1. Lineage (NCBI taxonomy): Eukaryota > Metazoa > Chordata > Mammalia > Rodentia > Sciuridae > Geosciurus > Geosciurus inauris. Next base: position 108,025 of record PVHX01002375.1, read on the forward strand.
GTGCAAAGGAAAATGCAGACTGGAAAATGCTCAGTATTTCCACACTTTGCCTTGGAAACTACTCCAGTATGTCTACTTTTCCCAGATTAATTTTTTATTAATATATAAAGCTCAGATTCAAGGCCCTAAATCACATGGAAAGGAGACTTAGAGCAGGTACAACTCCTTCATGTTGTATCTTTGTCAGGCAAGTGGAAAGAAACATTACTAAGTTTAATAGTTTATTTTATAGTAACTGCGCTATAAAGTCACAGGTCTAAATGTGCAGGCAGTGGAGAATGATGTAATGATATACTAAACTGCTACTAAAAATCATATTTTAAGGAATATTTCAGACCAGGGAAGGTCCACAAAACATAGATATTGTGATCACCTCTTTCTAAAATTAAACAACGTACGTGGAAAAAATAAATAAAAGGAAACCAGATACCAACAACAGTTAGCTATAGGAAATCTTAATTTCTTCTCCAATTTTAAATTTTTTCAAAATTTCCAAAATGATATATATTGCTTTCAGAATCAGATAAGGTGATAAAGTTATTTAAAATTTTCTATAAATAACTACTGGAGACATGGTACAGCTCTACAAGCCACCTGTTCCAAGCACAGTGAAGTAGAAAGAAAGGCTCTGAATTGTGCCTTCCAGGATGAGGAGTGAAAATAGGACAAGATGCAGGACAGGCAGCATGGGGAGGTCTCATTACACAGAAACATGAGAAAATATTCTTTTTCCTGGGAACAAATAACATTTATTTATTTACTTACTGATTTACTTAGGTACATCCCTAAAATTGGTTGCACAAAATGATATTTTATGCCATGCTTTGTTTTTTTTTTTTCTTGGAGCTACAGGACAAAGAATGGGAGAAAATAGGAAAAGACGACAGAAGTCTTGGGATGTTGCACAAATTCCTTACATTAAAGTCCCTCCCTCTGCTTCTGATACTTCATTACTGAAGGTACTATTCACAGATGGAAAGAATTTGTCTGCCTCTCTTGGAGGCTGTAAGACTTTTTTCTACTATCTGTTTATCCAGCCTTAAGAAGAATATTTGAAGCTGGGCATGGGGGTGCCTGTAATCCCAGCGGTTTAGGAGGCTGAGACAGGAGGATCACAGGTTCGAAGCCACAGCAAAAGTGAGGTGCTAAGCAACTCAGTGAGTTGTCTCTAAATAAAATACAAAACAGGGCTGAGGATGTGGCTCAGTGGTCAAGTGCCTCTGAGTTCCATCCCCAGTACCAAAAAAAAAAGAATGTTTGACCCAAGGTAAGTGCAATGAAGGTGTCTGAGTGAAGAATGAGCACTCGCGTGAGTGACCTAATCTTAAACCAGTTGCTGGAGCTCTGGTAAACTGTAACCACTTCATGGTGACACCCTCCAGTGGTAGAAAATTCACGAACTGACAACATGGTAGCTTCCTCCTATGCACCCTTTGCCCCTTTTGGTCAAAGTTGTTATAGCCTTTTCCTTCCATCCTCTCAAGGAAGGATAGGCAATAGGTTAAAATATTAGTAATGTTAACCTCTCATTTAAAATGTGTTTTAATTAATTTAAATTATAATTAATTTTAATTTAATTTAAATTCTGTTTAAATTTTATTTAAATTTAAATTAAAATACATTTAAAATAATAATAAAAATATTAGGAACATTACTTCTGGTTTAGGATGTTTGGAATTTTACTAAGGAAAAGAAGTAGGCTTTCTTTTTCTTTGTAAAATAAAACTGTAACTTTAAAGATTTTTCTCATATAATGAAAATTCCCATTGTACTTTGGAACTTTACTCTTGACATTGGCTTACAATTCTCATATCATCTTGTTCTCAGTCATTTGAAAGGCTTAATTAGTTGTGCAGGAATGGAATCCTTTCTCTTCCTCAAATATGTTATCTCTTAAAAACTGTAAGACTGAAATGAGGCACTTGGCTTTGCTACTTTTACTCTGGGTTTATTTTCAATGTCATGTTTAAAGTCTCCAAACCTCAAAAAAATAAAATTAAAAAACTGCCATGTGGATTTCAGTTCCACACAAAATTTCGAACAGTTAAAAGGCATTTATATGTAAATATATATACATGTACATACGTACATATAGTTTTTATTTTATAGTTACATATATTTATATATAAAATTACCTGGTAATAAACTGATTTTTAAAATGCTATCATTGCTTTGAATTTTTTTACCTAGAATGAGCTTATTTTATCTTGATTTTTCTAAAACATTGATGCCACTATCTCAATTTCCTCACCCACAAAATGAGCACAATAAATTGACGATCTCATAGGATTGTTATAACTTGGGTTAATACATACAGAATGCTTAGCATGGCATAGAATATGCATTTAAGGTATGTTAGGTACATAATAGTAATTGAAGACCTGGCCCTTTTTTCCTCCCTATGATGGTAGCTTTCTGATGGATGATAGCCTAATCGATGGTCTGTCTTCCCTCATGCTTATCATCTGTAGCAAGACTAAAGCGATCTTTTTAAAGTGAAAATCTGATCAGTGTAAAGGATGACATTTTGGGTTGGGTGATTATTTTTGGCAAAGGAGTGGGACTTCCTATGCTTTGCAGGATGCTGAGCAGCATGCCTGAGCTCTACACCTAATGCCAGTAACACCCTTTCCCCTCACAGCGACTGAGATGATCAAAAATTTCTCCAAATGTCTCTTGGGAGTCAAAATCATCCCTGTTGAGTATCACAGCCTCAAATAAAGAATTTTAATGGCTTCTCATATGACAGTTGATCTTTAAACCTAACATGGGATAAAATGCTTCCATCATCTTCTCCTGAGTAATTCTACAGCATTTTTGAAATCAGACTCTATGCTCTCTTTGAACTTAAAAAAAAAAAAAAAAGTCTAGTTCCCTACATATCCAGATATTTCATACTCTATGGGAGAATTTGTACCACTTCCTCTATCTATAGCTAGCCTTTCTTTTCCTTCAAATTTTAGTAGTTCTCAAATTTTAGTGCGTATCAATGAGAATCACCTGGAGGGTGTGTAAAAACAGATTGCTGGGCCTTAGCCATAAAATCTCCGATTGAGCAAGTCGGGACCTGAGAATTTGCTTTTTTCACCCCAGTGGTGTTAGGGATTAACCCCAGACATCTGGGATGGTAGGCAAGTGCCCTATCACTGAGCTGTATCCCCAGCCCTAAGGATTTGCATTTCTAAAGGATACCTAGGTGTTACCCATGTTACCCTGGCTCTTTGAGAACCAGTATTCTAGCCCTTCAGGGACTCTTCCTTACCTTAAGTCTCAGGTCATCTCATTTAGGATGCTGGTCATGACTGCCACAGGCAGTTTGCTCTCCTCTGTTTCATAGCACCTTTTTATTATAGATGTTGACCTCCTGCCACATTACCCATCTATTCATCTGCCTTTCACCCTTGCTAACTGGGAAATTTCCACTCAAAGTTTCACCCACCCTGAAGCCTGGCACAGCCAAGCCCTGTGTAGATTCTCACAACCTACTTTCCTCAATAAGGATCTAACAGATCCTAAGAGCTTGGAAATCCTTAGATCTCCTTCAGCAAAATATCATGACCTGCATAGCTGGAATCGTCAACTTCCCATTTTCATCATTACACAGACCGGTGGAAGATTGTATAAATAAACTAAGGAGGGAAATGACCCAATTATTCTTTTCCAATCGTTGTTCATTAAAAATATATATGTTTAGCAAGAAAAACTTCTTATTCCTGGGGAAGTTAGCTTTGAATGCATAATACTTTCAATTCTGTAGAGACTCATCAGAATCACCTGCTATGCTCTGGCAGCAACTGACCTGAGGGCAACAGCGCTACTTTTACAGCATCATGAGGATTTACGACTCCAAGCCCCAGTGGGAGGCCCTGCAGACCCGCTACATCCATAGCCTTTGGCACCAGCTGCGGGATGAGTTTAACTACCTGACCTGAACCAGGCACCTCAGGAAGGGACTTGTTGCAGCCGGAAGTCAAGTTTCCAGATAAATAATTCAGATAGAATAGCCTCTGCCAGACTATTTTATCAACACGGTCGGCTAGCCAAGTTTAAAAATGATTATCTCTAACGGTAAAGAGCAAAGTTTTACGGGTTAGTTAAGAGGATTTAAAGAAATCAGAGTATGGATTCTTATAAAATGTGAACAACACTCTGAGATTTACAGAAATTTGATCTAGTAGATCAAGGGCACTGGGCTTAGAAAGCTAGTCTAGGCTCAAACCCTGGGTCCACTCCTTGCTGTCTATGCAAATGCAGAGGTTTGGTTTACTTACAAGAATGGCTACTTTTGTTGAGTATTTATCATGTTCAGATATTGTGTTGAGATTTACATATAGCATTTCATTTTCTTCCCACTTTACAATTGTGGAAAACATAAGCTCAGGCAGATTTATAAATGACAAAGACCGCATGTATTATAAATGTTGGTGAGGACTTCATGTCAGAGATGTCACCTTTAGAGGCCATGTATTTTCCCCCATACTCGGCTCGCTCTCCTCTTTACCAACACTTTCAGATTATAGGGGGCACAGATGAAATCAGGGTTGTGAAAGACATGTTTTAAGCACCAGTCAACTGAAAGTCATCATCATTGTTGCCTATTTTCTTCTAGAAAATGTTTTCAACTACCGGCCTTCTCTATTACACTCTTTTTCTAATCCTTATAGAGCATTTAAAAAAAAAAAACCACCCACTTGGCTTTAGCACAGCTACCTTAAATTGTTGTTATGTACTTATACAAAGAGAAAACATCATTTTTGCAAACAATTTACTAAAAATAACAACAATGATGAGTTATCTTTCATTGAGGGCTTTCTAAGTGGCAGACACTTTCTAAGAATTTAGCATGCATTGTCTTATTGAAAACTCAGACACCCTATATGGTAGTTGTCTTTGTAACCAGCATTTTACAGAAGAGAAAACTGAAACATGGATAAGTTAAATAACTTGACCAGGGTCATGAATCTAGGAAATAGAGGGGCTAGGATTCAGTCAGGCTCCCTAGATTGTCTGAATTGTTGCAAAGTCATCATCTGGTAGCTTTGTTTTCAGAAAAAAATATCACAGAAGCCAAAAAAAAAAAAAAAAAATCCAGAAGCAGAAGCATTCAATATTTAGTGCACATAAAATCCCCCTGACACCTTATTCAAATGCAGATGTCCAGGCTTTGCCCTCTGAGTTTCTGATTCAGAAGGTCTTTGGAACAGTCAGAAATCTGCATTTTAATAAGCAGTTTTATAAAACACATGATTTCAGTGAGGTGATTCTCAAGCAGGTTGTCTGACGATTGCACTTTGGGAAACACTGAAAGACATCAAATATTTCTTTTGCTGAGTTGAAGAAAGTTTTGATATCAAAGACAAGTTATTCATGTGAAGATACCTCATGACTCTAGTCCCTTTCCAAACGATTTGACATGCTAATCAATGACTAAATATTTATTAATTTATTGAGTGAAAAAATGCAAAAGAAGAAAACTATACTTGCCATCTTCAAAGGAAGTATAATCAAGGAATGCTAGCCATGAAAGTAGAACTCTTGTACACTCACATGAATATTTGCAATTTTGTTTTTTGTGTGTGTGTGTTTTTGTAAAATGTTGGCTTTGAAGTTTCTCTCATTTCTTTTCCCCAGGCAATATCACTCAGCAGGAAGCCTTGTCTTACCTGCAGTACTTAGAGATTCCACCAAGAGAGCCTCAGTCAAGGGAGCTCCTGAAAGGGCCATGCCCAGGAAGTCATCAGCCGTGACAAGAAAATGTCTGTCAGCAAGACCCAAGTCTGTGGTTCCATCCCAGCTCCAAAGCATAGGGCGTTGAGCCCTTAGGAATTGGGAGGCTGCACAGTCTCTACACAGGCAGTTTGCCCATATGTCTCTGGCATCTGGTAGGTGTTGGGTGCACAGTTGTTAAATGACAATGGATAAAAGAATAACTCATAATACAAACCTCACACTTAGAAATAATCTCATTCACAGAAATTTTACCAGCAAGAACAAGTTGAAAGCGTTTAAAAGCAATAGAACTGAGAGCAAGCTTTTCCATGTTCAAACTGCAGAATAAGGTGACTTTCAAAGCTTTCAAGATAAAAGCTTCCTTGGAATTTGAACCTCCCAGAGAAATCCCCCAAACAGTGTAATGTACAAGTGGCCAGAAGTTGCCAGGCCTCCTGTCCCTGGGTGACCATTCCCTGCAAGCTACCTACTACATATACTGAAAAACACAAACCAGCAGAGTGAGCAGGGATCAGGTGGGACTTCCAGAGCTGTATCACCCAGCAACAACTGATGTGTCCATGTCCTTCTTATCCTCTTCCCCCTGGGCAATAAATAACATTCGAGTTGGTCCCAAAGTTTCTGGTTCTTGCTGGGGTCAATCACATTGTGTCATTTTGAAACTGGCACTTATCAGCCTGCCACTGCTGGGCTGATTCTACACAACTTTAATTGGCCTTGACACAGGGAAGAGAATCCATGCACATATCTTCCCCAGGCAGCCAAACAATCTAAGCAAAACATGAAACAGCCCCAAACAACTAATCCAAGTCCAACTTTCCCATGGTCTCAGAGGTTGTAAGCAAAGCACACAAGATCATGCAAATGAACAAAAAAATGATATAACAGTGAGTCAGATCATTGCACAAATGAGATTTTCTTATATTAGTGATATTTAATAGCTATTTTCCATCACCAACAATTTTGTGTGTGTGTTAAAAATTAGATGCCAGTACTTGCAAATAAAAAATGTTTGTTCTTCATCTTCACTTTTAAAAATTCTTCATTATTGAAATCAGCCAATGACTTTGTCACACGCACAAAGGAATCAGTCAAATAGAAAATAAACCTGTTTGATAAGGGATGTGTTGCATTGATCTGAAAGAAAGATGTTGCCATGTTTTGAGAGGAAGAAAACCTCATCAATGATTATTACCATCTCTCTATAACCATTAACATAAAAGATATGAAAATTTCCCAAAGATTCTAAGGACCCCACCACTGGTTCTGACCACTGGGTCATGGTTGGCCCACTACTGTGATAGGAAGTCTTGGGAAGCCCATACTAGCCTCTCTGGGGTCAGTTAGTCATAGAGAAGCTTCTCAGCAAATCTGGGTCCTGAGTCTATACTCTAAGTAATTTTAGTTTTAAGTCAGGAATTGTTAGGTAATCTTAAAAGAAGAAAAAATTCAAATGAAACTAGGGTGAGCTCTAGGGTAACCCTCTTAAGGACAGTGGTTTGTGGGAACCCTCACTTAACCCAGCTTACCTTCCCACTATGTCCACCATGGGCCTTTTATCCCTTTGAACTACTTACATGCACTTTTATCTCAGACCATTGCTTTTCATAGACACAGATATTTGCTGTGTAAGCCTTAGCTAGTGATGCAGAATATCAAGGAAGCCACTTATGATTCAGAACTTCAACCTTGCATTAAAAATCTCAGAAGAATTTTATTTCTAATAGAGGCTTTTACAAGCTGATGGGCAGGTGAATGTCACAGGCCCTTAGGAAGAACAAATTGCTACAGTTGATGCAGGAAATCTCACTTGCTGGCTCCCCTTTCTAAGATGATAATGCTCCTCCACCTCATGAGCCTCACATTTGAAGCTTATGAGGAATATGGTATGTTCTGGTGCTGGAAGAAAAATGCTTACCTGGGAGGTCACTGAGAAAGATGATCAAAAGGGAAGAGAGGAACTCTGAAACATTTAGGCAAGTCTACAGCTTTGACTCAATGAAAACTTTATTGCTTGCTCTCATAAAGTCAATGAACATCATCAAAAGCCCTGAAGGAACCAGGCACGGTGGCGCACATGCACCTGTAATCCTAGCATTTGGGAGGCTGAGACAGGAGAATCGCGAGTTCAAAGCCAGCCTCAGCAACCATGAGGCGCTAAGCAACTCAGTGAGACCCTGTCTCTACATAAAACACAAAATAGGGCTGGGGATGTGACTCAGTGGTTGAGTGTCCCTAAGTTCAATTCCCAGTACCAAAGAAAAAAAAAAGTCTTGAGGTTAATGATAATTTTGCTTCAAATGGCTAGCCCCTCGAATAGCCCCTGGTCTGCTTTAGGCGATCAACACCACGTAGTAAATAATATGAAGTTTTTAAAGATTCTGCAAGTCAGACTGGACTTTGATTTTATGATGTTATTCTAGGGTCTCAGGAAGCCACAGCTACTGATGAGGACTGGCAGTGGTTCATCAAGGACAGGTGATGGGAACAGTCCACCCCACGTTTAGGCAGCAGAGGGTACAGTGTCCTCTCCCAAAATCTTTTTCTGGTCTAAGTTCTAAACGGTTGTTGAGGTTACTGTTGAGTTTTACTAATAAATATGTAAGCTTCAAAGAAGCACATTTTCAATGTTTTTCTTTAGTCATTTTACCCTACATGAAAAGTAGTTCTAAGAATCCCCCATGCTGTGGTTTGGACATGGTTTAAATTTGTCTGTCCCCCAAGAGCTCATGTGTCAGGAGCCTCGTCCTCAGTGTGGTAGTGCTGGGAGGAAGCTGTGGAGCCTAGAAGAAGTGGAACCTAGTGGAACATCACTGAGGGCATTATCCCTGGAAGGAATTGACACAATTTCATAGGATCCTTGTTAGTTCTCATGAAAGTATTGTTGTAAAGAATGACCCCAACCCCTGAATGACTCTTGGGTTTCCTGTCTTGACAAATGAGCACTCCCTCTAGCCCATGGTCCTGCCATGATGCCATCTGCCATGATTTGATGCAGCCAGGTGAGTCCTCATCAGTGCCATTACCATGCTATTTGGTCTTTCAGAATCCAAAACAATGAGCTAAATGAACCTTCTTTCTTTTTAAAGTTTTCAGCCTTGAGTATTTCACTATAGCAACAGAAAACAGATAATACATCTTGCTATATGGTTGACCTCCAATCCACAGAGTATTAGCTCACAATTCTCCAACCATGATAATACTACATAGTACCACTCTAGTATTTTTTTTAAATGTTGGTTCTTTTTAGTCATACATGACAATAGAATAATTTTTACATAATTGTAAAAGCATGGAATACCTCTTGTTCTAATTCAATCCCCAGTACCTTTCCTTCCCTTTCCCTCCCCCCAACTTCTGCTCCCTTCCCTTTATTGATTTTTCTACCATTTACCTATAGTTTTTAAAAAAAATTAATTCCTGGTGGATGTACGAGACTGTGAGATTCGCTGCACTATATTCCTACATGTACATGTGAAAGTTATGTCAGATTCATTCCACAGTTTTTCCTTTATTTAAACAATAGATTGAAATAAAAAATGAGTGTAAAGATAAGAAGCAAAACTCATATGATTTAAATACTTTACTCCATGGCCATTTACAGTTTTTCTTTTCTAAGAAAAAATTTAATCAAGATATTATTTATATGCAATAAATATACTAAAAGTTTGTGAATCTTTACAAATGCACACAGTCACATAACCACCATCACAATTATGATATAGAATATTTACACTCCCCCCAAATTTCCCTTATGAATTTTTGTATTCAACCTTCTTCCCCAAACTCTGACCTAGGGGTAATCACTAGTGCTTTTATCACTATAGTTTTGTCTCTTCTAGAAATTTACATAATTATAATTAGTATGTATACTCCCAAAGACTATATCTTCCATGTTTGCCTTCTCTCTCCTAGCATGATGCTATTGAGGATCATCATGTTACATATATCAGTAATTTATTCCTTTTCATTCCTTGGGAGAATTCCATTATACAATTATATCATCACTTGATTATCCATTCACCAGTTGATAAATATTTGGATTGGTTTTAGATTATTATGAATAAAACTGCTATAAATGTTTGAATTTAAGTCTTTGCATGAATACTACATTTCCACTTATTTTAACAGATACCTAAGAGTACAATTACTGCATTATATAGTACATTTAAGTTTAACTTTGTAAGATCATGTCATACTGTTTTCCAAAGTGGCACACAATTTTGCAATCCCATTAGAATGTGTAAGAGTTCTACTTACAATGTCAGATATCTTAATTTTTGTACTCTAGCAACTATTTCTGTGAGGTAAAAGAGAACTTGGGTTTGTGAAGAATATTGCCACTATGATTATATTATGATCACCTTCTTTCTGTGAACTAAGGCAAATTTCATGAAAAAGGGTGGTGGAACATATGGAGGTGGTGATGGTGATAATATTGGAGATTTAACAGAAGAAAGCTTAAGGGGGTTAGCCATTCACCCGATAAGGCAACACTCCAGGTTATGTTTTTGGCGAGGAGGGGTGGAAGCAGGTGAGAAAGAGGAAAAAGAAGGACCCCCTACATGAAGGACAATCCCTGGACAAAACTGTAGTATATATTCAGAGTGTTCTCTTTAACTTCTCACCTCCTTGCTTACATGTTCTTCAGATTCAACAACCAATACCCCTCCTCCATCACCAAATTTTTTTTTAATATTTATTTTTTAGTTGTAGGTGGACAGAATATCTTTATTTTATTTTTATGTGGTGCTGAGGATCGAACCCAGTGCCTCCTGCGTGCTAGGCGAGCACGCTACCACTGCGCCATAACCCCAGCCCCACCAAAACTTATATTGCATTGAATTACTTATCTACTTCTGCATGATAAACTACTCAAAACTGAGTGATTTAAAAGAGTAATATTGTCTCACAGTTTTTGTGGTCAGGAGTCTGGGCATGACTTAGCCAGGGCTTCTGGCTCAGAGTTCCATACTAAGCTGCAGTAAAGATATCAGCTGAGGCTCTGGTCTCACCTGAGAACTCATCCAGGGAAGAAGCACTGCCAAGCTCACTCATGTGGTTGTTAGCAGAATTCAGTTCCTTGGAACCTGGTAGTTTTTTACTGGCTGGCATCTGCCCTCAGTTCCCACCACATAGGCTTCTCAATATGGTAGCTCACAAGTGGTGGCTTGCTTCATCAGAATCAGAAAACAGAAGAGAGAGTGCATGTATGTGTAAGGTGGAAGTCACAGTCTTTTATAACTGAATCCATCACTTGTGTGAGTGATGTTCTATTCATTAGAAACAAGTCCCTGGGTCCAGCCCCCACACAAGGATGAGGGCTAGAAGGTGGGGCTCATTGGGAGCCATTTTGGAAGATGTGTACCAAAGACAGGAGTAGGGTGAAGTGAGCAACATAACATGCAAAGGGGTGCAAAATGGAAAGAAAGACTTGTTCTTGCACAGCCCTGAAAGTGAACCCCACCAGATGTCTCATGCACTGACCCTAGCTCTGGCCCCACTGCCTGCCAATGTAGCCATAGCACTCATGGTGACTTCCGATCACCCAGTCAGGGCTTGCTGCTGAGATACCCAGCCCGAGCCTGTCTTCAAAGGCAAGGGTCCCATGCTGCACACTGTTCCCACTGGATGCCCTCTTGAAACCTGGCTACTTTGTGTTCAACATGCTGTTGGGGAAAAACATCAAATAAGCATGAGAAATTTAATAATTAGTACCTTATTCATTTAAAATCTATATATTAAGAGTAGTATTTATCAGAATATAAACCATATGGCAGACTCACTGAGGATGCTTTTAAAAATGCAAATTCCTAGGTCTCTCCTAGACTCCATGAAACAAAATATGAGAGACAGCATCCCAGGTGATAGTTAAGCTTACTAAAGTAGAATAGCCCTTTGCCTTTAAGTAGTGACTTCAATAGACATATGCTTTAACCCTAAACACCTGAATTTCTGTTTAGCAAATTTGGCAAAAAATTTAGGGACAAGCTGCGTAATGACAGCAGCTTTTTGGGTAAGGGAAGTATCTCCCCAATAATTCTCAATATCCCATGTAAATTAACTATTACTTTCACTCAAAAGTCTGGTAGAACCAATGGTATTGTGATAACACAGTTCTTGGATCTATCAGAATGATTTCTCTTCCCTCAAGTCAGCATTACTAAATATGCATTACAATCCCACAAAAATAAATGCTGCCTGGGACTATTTTATGATGAATGCCATAGGAACATGCCCAAGAGTTCCTGCACCTTTTCAATTAAAATGAGTTGCTAATTGTGTCAGTGCTTGTAGAGGAAACCATTATATCAGCCTCATTGACTCTGCTTTCCCCCCTAAATTGCAGTCAGTTGCCTGAAATGTAATCAATCCCTATTTTGAAATCAATCTCGTCTGCCTCTGGAGAATTGTTGCTTATTTTTCTCCATGTTAAAGCTGTCATACTGCACCAGGTACACAACGGACTCAGGTCGGTCAAAGAACTTCCTGTAGCTATTGAAAATCACAGATTAGGTGCAGAGTTGGAAACAAATTACCAAACTGTAACGGGGCCAAACACTCAGATGTTGCATGGTGTGGTTTCCTGAGCATCTTCTTGGCTCATGGAGCATGGCAGACCTGAGGGCAACTGAGTACCTGTTTATAAATAGAAAGTCCTAAAGAAACAAATTCCCTACTTTAAAAATAGTGTAATGAGTCCAGGAGGACAATCAAAATGACTTCACAGATATCACTGAAAGTCAGTGATGTTTCAGAAGTCCAGTTTTCTATAAAAAAACCACCACTATAAATATATTACTCATTTAAATTCAATAAGCTCAGGCATTGTGTTGCATATGTGTTTCACTGTGTACTTATGTAAGAAATCAAAGATCAGAAGGCAAAGTTCCATATTTCAGAGGTCTATTTGAAGTATATTTAAGACCAGAAAGACCAAGAGGTGTTGGGGGTGGTGGGACAGGGCAGGAAAAGGCCACTGAGAGGTCAGATGATGGGAAAAGGCAGAGTGTATAGTACATGGCTCCATTTCCTGACTAAAGAATCAGAGGGCTGAAAAAGTCAAGAGATATGACAAATGGGTCGTGACCAGGATAATAGAAATGTTAGGAAATGCACTAAGGCAAACATGAGCTCAGATTAAAAGAATATATATTTCATACATATATATAAAATCCATTTAAGTTAAATGACCCATAATGTTTAGAAGAGAAGGTCAGGTATAAAGTTTAAGCTGTCAGGTTCCTTTCTACAAAAGGTTCATGAGAATGCACAAAGGAGGAAGTCATTTTTAGAGTGTAGCCATACTTCTTAAGGAAAAAAATATTTACCAATGTTTTCAAATTTATAAGCTTATGATTAAGTATCTCATAGAGAGATAGATTACATTAAGTGGGTTCCTCTCACCCTGTTTCATCTTATGGCACATATTTGCAATACTTAAAGGCTGAGGGAATAGTAACTGCTTACTCATGTTTACAAGCACTTAGGTGTGACTGAGGTAGAGAGAACCTGTAGACACAAATAGTAAGAGATAAGTCTAGGAAGAAATTATAGCTTGGTCACGAAGAAATGTTAAACTTTAATGAGCACATAATAGGGAGTCATTGCACCTGTTTTCAGCAGGAGTTTGGCCTGAGAACATGCTGGGAGAATGATTCTCTAATAATAATCACAGCGAGCCAGAGAACGAAAGGAGGGAATCAGGGAAGTACTTCCGGGGTCTGCCTTAACATTGCAGGAGCAGGAATGAGGAGGACTGAACTTGGGAATGAAATGTAGGGAGGAAAAACAAAGGATCCAGTGACAGAAGAGTCCATGACTCCAGTTGGGTGGATGTGCACAGTGGAGGAGACCCACCACAGGGAGACCAGGATGAAAGGATGAAAGCACTGGGAAGGTGACCATCAGAAGAACAGCTGATTTGGGGTTTGGCAAAGGAGTGTCTGGGGTGTGACAAGTTGAGTTGGAGGTCCTAGCATTTCAGAGGCATTGACATGTGTGATGCTAGAGCTCAGGAGAGAGGTCAGCCATGGGGTGGTGAAGAGATGAGAGCGGGCAGGCAGCATCCAAGAGGAGAACGAAAGACAGGACCTGGGGGACAGGAAGGTGGTCAGTATGGAGCTCTGGAAGAGCTGGAATAGATCGTGCAGAGTTAGGACAGTCAGCCTCACAGAGGTCCAAAGAAGAGGGAAATTGAAAAAAGGAATTGCTAATACTTTCATTAGGAAGATGAAGAGTAAGATGAGCTTATAGGAATTGTTGGTGAGCTTAAAAAAGCAGTTCCTTGCAAGTGGAAAGGAGCAACTGGACTCTAGGGGTGATGATTGAATTGAGGTGAAAATACAGAGCAAACTCCTGCAAGTGTCAAAAAGGTTTACTCAGCATGCATTCAATTTCTGTATTTTTTCCATTCTACTCAGTCTTCCTAGACACACCTACTTGATCCCACTTTCTCCATTCACTTCTACAGAGCATCTCCTGGCCACCAAAGTGGGAGGCACTTTCAAAAACTGATACCAGCTAAACATGTTAATGGAGTCTTGTGATGAAATTTCATCAGGCAGAGCATATTGTTATTGCAATATATTTTATTACTCTATTAGTACATGTTTTAAAATATGTACTTATGAACAATTATTGCTACAATTTCATATATCCAATCCATTGATGCAGGAATGAGTAGCAACAGTCATTTCTAGTAAAGAAATTGAGATGAGTAAAGGTGAAATTCAAGATTCTATAGCATGTGTGAAATGAAATGATCCATTTTAAAGACCAGATATAACTACGTCACCATAGATACACTTCAATTTAAGACAAACTATTCCATGTATAACTGTTAAGAATACATTAAAGCTAGGGAATTAAAGTCAGATAAAATTCTTTTAACAAAACATCAACTGTTTCATCCACAAAGAACAGCAGGAAGCCTTTTTACTTTTTTAGAGTCTCTTCTTTTTTGTCTAATGGTTTAAAACCTATACTAATTTCAGAAAATGTAAGGGATGATTATAGTCAGCACTTGGAAAATGAGAAAATGAATGATTTAAGACGCAGACTATATTAAAAATAATCTAGTCCTTGTAGAAATTATCACCCCAGCAAAATCTAGAGGGTAAAAGAATAGTAAAATCGCATGCAGAACAGAGATACAAGGAAAATTTTATACAGAGAAAAAGATGAATTAATTAAAGCAGGAACCATGCTGTTCATTGTAATAAATCATATTAATAGAACTCTTCTTAACAAAGTATTCAATTGAAGACACAAAGGAGATATAAATAAATCTGGATTTTAATTGACTGCCTTTGCTTTTGGATCTAAGAAGACAATGCTGCCCATTCATAGCTGTGTCTAACAACTGCAAACAAATGCTATACCAGAAAGCACTGTGTGCAGCACTGTTTATGAACAGGTATCAAAGAATAGCATGTTTCCAAAGAGGAAGAAAACATGGAGATCTAACTTTGCTCACAATGACATTCTAATGATTCTAATGAAAAGCAAAAGGATATGGTTTTATAAAACCAGTCAAACTAGGTTCACATATTTTCGTCTGGTCATTCACCAGACCCTTATTGAGTCCTGGCAAGCAGAGAGGTCCTATGGCAGGAATAAAGATTTTGTATGGAATGATATGTGTCTGTTTAGGCTGTTGTTGCCACTTACCTTATAAACTTGGGGAGTCATGGCTGCAGATTGCAGGCTGCTCCGGTGTGAGCTCTGGATGAAGTGGTTTGCCCTGGGCCCTCTGCCTTTGCAGGACCCGGTCCACTTGAGGGAAAAAAAAAATGTAGAATCCTAATAAGCATCAAGGAGCCCACCAAATCCTTCTTCTGCCATGACACAGGTCATTGTGGCTGTATAGTCATGTGAGTTTTTGAACAGAACTAAATATTATATGATTTTGAAAGCATTACCTGATCAGAAATATCAGTTCGACCTTTTTCTCCCATGCTTTCTCTTAGTTGAGGTGCTTAGTGCAATTGTTGAGCACACAATTATGGGAGCTGATCACCTAAGACTGAATTATAGGTATAATAGTTAACAGCTATGTAACTACATGTAGGGGACTCCACCTTTGTGTCTCTGTTTCTTATCTGTAAAATGGGGATAAACCTACTTTGTAGAGCTTTAGAGGATTACCACCAATGTCTGACATTGTACACATTTATTAATGTTAGCTAAGCAATTAACTTGAGTTTAAAAGTGTGAACATGGTTACAGCAGAATCATTAATGCTTGATAATTTTTATCATTTACATGACACTATTATTATATGATCTATATGATTAAAGGTAAGTTTGATCAAAGGAGTTCATAAATGAAAAAGTTTGTCATAGCCTTGAATAAGTAAGCTGTCCTCATCTCCTGTTTCAAACTATTGTACTTTATAAAATGCATTACAAAAGAAGAGGAGTTGGAGTGATTAAAGAAATGGGAGTCCTACAAATTAGAATTTACTCAAACATTCATCAATAAGAAAAAGGATAAATAATTGAGGCTTACGTAGATGATGAAATATTACACAGCAGTGAAAATGATGAGAGAGCACACAATGCAATGGATGAATGGTGAAAACATAACATTGTGGGAGAGAAAAGAGATCCAGAAGAATATATATTAAATGATTCCATTTATAGAAAGTTCAGAAAGTTGATTTTGAGGGATGCCTAATGACAAGAGCTGGGATTACTATGGCATGGAGAAGCTATGAAGGAGCATGTGGGGTGGGGGTGGGGGATATCTGGAACTCTGCCAATGTCTCATTTCTTGGTTGATCAGAGGATACTTGATTGTCGGCTCATAAATTATTGTAATGTTATATATTTATGTCTTGGTTACTCTTCTTTCTGTGTATTATAATTTACAAAAAAAAAGACTTAAAATCATCCCAGATATAAATTTATAATTTTTTAATAAATGAAATGAAATTTTATGAGGAAAGATATTAGGAATCTAAGATCTGTGTTAGTCCTATCCACCTACCTGACTCTCAGCACCCTTTTATGCACATCTCCCTCCAAACCTTTATTCCCCTTGCCAGCTCAGTTCCCAACATCTTCCAATCATCAAAGGTTGAAGGACAACTATAAATAAATGCAAGTGACTGCAATGCACTAAGGATATCCTCACGGGGCACATAAGGGATCTCATTCTGCTTAGAAGTAAAGAATGAAGCCTAGGTAGTCAAAATGATGAAACACACTGTCGAGAAATGCTCCTTTTGACAAGAAAAATGACAGACACATGTTCTAATTTAAAGAGTCTGCCCATCTTCTATTTCAGATGCTAAGTTTACTTAGCAACCTTTTTGCAGACACAGGAAAAAGTCTTGGATAATAATAGCTCAGTACAAGTCCATCCCCATGTTCCAGATAATGGCTCTCAGCAATTCTGTTGATATATTTGTTACATTTTCAGCAAGGAAAGCTTTTTATGGCCTATACCTAATGACATGGAAAATACCTGCTCTATAATGTTGACCTCTTTAAGAAACCACTTACATGTATAGATAGAAGAGAAGAAATTTAAACAAAATTTATAAAATAAGAGAAGAACACTGTTTTAGGACAATAGTCTGTAAGGCCATCATTACTTGCTGTTGCCCACTATAGGGACCAGAATGCCATATAGGTTCCACCTCATTCAGGTCTCTCTCTTATGATGACCTGGAAGGGTTATCAACCTAAGGACTTCATGGAGATGATAAATGGAGAAATACTGAACCCATATAAAACTGCAGTTATACAGTTTTGCTATACTTTGACCCTTTTGAGAGCCAGAGAAGAAACAGTCCAATGAAATTAATTTTATTTTTTATGAGAAGATTGTTAGAGAAATTGTTCTCCGTATCACACTGGAAATGTTCAAGTATCAGTACCAACACCTGCTGGTTTCCCCTATGATTAGAGGTTGTCTTATAGACACCGTGACTCAAACAACAGTCTCATTCTTAGCATTGGCTATAATTTTGGTATAAAATTTGAAGTCTACTATTGGCATAGGCAGGCTCTGGTTTGACTTTGCATCTCATATCCACATTTTAAGTTACCATAGACTACTTTATTTGCCCATTTTTATTGTGTGATTTGCATGTTCCAAAACATAAAAGCATAAGTAATTACAAGCCCCCAGACTGAAGAATCTTAGTGGATTATGTCTGTGGTTCTAGTCCAGACTTTCCCAAAAATATCCATCGGAATAGCAGACTCCACAAGGATTTGTTACAAGCATATCAAATGCTTCACAAAAACATACCAAATTCCTTAAACATTTTCCTTATCCCCGACTTTGTTTTAGTAAGTACAACTATGCCCTTGGTTATTCAAGTCAGAACCCTGGAGATCATCCCTAATTCTTCCTTCTCCCTATGAAATTTCTTTCCAATAGCCAACAGTTCCTATCATCCCAATTCCTAAGAATCTCTTTAATCTATTTGTCTTTTCCCCTGCCTGTCTCTAGTCCCTAAATTCTCTCTCTCCCTCTCTGTCTCTCTCTCTCTCACACACACACACATACACACACACACACACACACACACCCTGATTTCCTTGCCATAGTAAGTCTTCCTCTTCTCTCATAAATACCACATTGCCACATGCTCCTGGATGGGGGAATTACTCTAACCCTCACATCCAATGCTGTCAGTGTTTGGTTCAAATTTTTTCTCAATGATTCCCTATTGCATACAAGAAAAAAATCCAAAATTCTTTAGAATGATTTATAAATGATCTTTATAACCTGAACTCCTAAACCTTCACCTCTGTTACTTGAATATTTGTAATTCTCCAAATATGCCAAATTGTTATTTTCCATTTTTTGGTATGTACTTTCTCCTCCCCTTAAACCTCCTCTCCTCTTTGGTCAACAGGAATACTTTCACTTATCCCCAGGCCCCAGTACAAGCCTTGCCTCTGAGAAGGCTTCCCAGGAAATCTTTGGCATCCTTCCCTTGTGTTTCGACAGAACAGACACATATGTCCATTGTTGAAATCACCATGGCGTTTTGAAGTTACTCCCATGTATATCTACTTCTCAGATAAAAAAATCCCTTTGTTCAGGCACTATGTCCCACTTTCCTTTGTCTCCCAGGGGCTAGCATAGAATGCATTCAGTTTAATAAATTCATAACAAGTGATGGATGGAAGCATTAGGTATGATGGGGCCAGATGCCATGTTCAAAAGACTAAATCAGGGGTCAGCAAACTATGGCCCATAGGTCAAATCTGGCCCTTTGCCTATTTTTATAGTGCTTTATTGGAAAACATCCATATCTATTAGCTTACATATCATTTAGAGTGCCTTCATGCTCCAATGGCAGAGTTGAATCAATTTGGCAGAGATTGTATGATCTACAAAGCCTAAAATATTTACTGTCTTGTATGGAAAAAGTTTGCTGATTCCTGAAGTAGTGATACACTGTGGGCTAGAGTCATGGACTTCAGAGTGTGTTCTGCTTTAGTACAATATCAATCACATCAAGGACACAGATTTACCCTCTGAGATTTCTTTTCTAGACTCTCGCTCCTCTCAGAAGCCAAGATACCCCACCTTTGCAACCTAAACACAATTAGCATTCAAATTCTGTGTAGTCTACTCAAGCTTTCTGAGATTTGGGAGTGTTATGGTTTGAATATGAGGTGTCCCCTGGAAGCTTCTGTGGTAATGCAGGAATGTTCAGAGGTAAAATGAATGGATTGTGGAACTGTAACCTAATCTGTCCATTCTGCTTAAATGGACTGACTGGTAACTGTAACTGTAGACAGTTACAGTGGTAACTGTAGTTACCACTACAGTGGTAACTGTAGACAGGTGGGGGGTGGGTGTGCAGATGTATCTTGGAAGGGCTCATCTTCCCAGTGGCCCCTTTCCCCTTTTCCTCTCTCTGTTTCCTGACTGTCATGAGGGGAATAACTTCCCTCCACTATTCCCTTCCATTATGATGTGCTGCCTCACCTTGGTCCCAGAGCAGTGGACTCAGTCAACCATGGACTTACCCTCTGGAACTGTGAATCAAAATAAACTTCCCCTTGTCTAGGTTGTTCTTGTCAGATATTTGGGTCACAGTGACACAAAGCTGACTAACACAGTATTTCTCTGCTTATCTAAGTGCAGAGTCTGCTAATTATTCCCCGATTTACAGTATTCCATTTTTTTCTTTCAGTAACATATTCCTTGAATTTTACCTGGCACAGAGCTGCCCAGCCTCCCTTGCAGATAGGTATGGCCATCTGATGATGTTCAGGCAAGTGGAATGTGAACAGAGTGGTGCGCGCAACTCTGAATTTCTGTGCTCTGGCTTCTTCTCAACTCCCTCATCCGGTTGGACGATGAGTGTGGAGGAGACAAGCCAACCTTGATCACACAAACAAGGATGATGCTGGTGGGACCAACAAGGTAGAAGGGATCTGGGTCCCTTTTTTCAACCTCACAGAATATGCCTACCCTCCTGGAATGCCTTCAACCCAGATTTTTTGTAAGAGAATGAATCTTCCATCTATTTTATACCACCCTTGTTTTTGGTTCCTGTTCAAGCAGCCAAACCAGCTATTTCACTCAGATTCTCTCCATGTCGCACTTTCTCTTTAATACTTGGTGGCGATTTCATCTCCCAGAATCAGACCTCAGTCCATCCCTACTTTTTAGCTTTCTGGCTCTTGAGTGAGCAAGTTGCCCAGAAGTTTCATGGCTTCACTTTCAAGGACTTTCTTCAAACTCTTTCTCCAAAATCTCACCCTTTCTTAAGGCCCTTCACTGTCTGCTCCCTCCCCTTTTCTTCTCTAGTCTTTCTTCTTTTACACACACTCACACACACAGGGGAGTGTGTGTGTGTGTGAATTTCCAGACCTTCTGATGCTATCTTATTCTCATTTTTCTGCTTTTCTTTTTCCCTTGTCTCTACAGGGAGCTGAACAGGCAAGGACGCAGTCCTCAGAGGAAGAAGGGGAGAAGCAGAGATGGAGAAGACTCATTACTCGTTTGTGTTAAAGTGGAGAAGGCTATAAATACAGCTGTTAATTTTGGCAGTTTCACAATGGCAGAAGTTAAGAATTTGGAATGTGAAGAACCTAATAATATAAAAGTGCTATTAGATCACTGTGAAGGCCACTGAGCATTGGCTAAGTGGTGTTTTAGGGAAAGTATTCAGGAGGCAGCAAATAGATGGAATTAGATAGTTTTGGCCAGAGGCCAGGAGACCAGTTAGGAGATGACGAAGCCCAGGTCTAGGGTGACACAATGGAAATAGGAAATAGCAGAGGCGCATATCCATCACATATTTAACAGAAGAAAGGATAGTTTTGATGGCACATTGGATACAGAAGCTCCATAGTTGTCTTCCTTTCTAAGAAGAATATTTTCCTCAACACTTTGTCCTCTGCCTCTTTTGCCATTTAGATAGTGTAAGGAATTTAAAGAAGGGAATAAAATAAGTGACTATATCTCCAGAGCACAGCACAGTAAAATATATGCAAATGAAATTTCAAGTATGCAAATGAGTGAACTTGGATGAAATGCCACTTCTTACATAAAATGGTTAACATGCTTTCCAAAGGGCACGTCAGGTACATGCTGATGAATCTAATTCTCTTCTAGCGTGAATAGTTTCAGGTTTGGGTCACCTCAGTGAACAGTTTAAATTTCACCTGCTTTTAGTTTCTCTGCACAGTCCCCTCCAAGTTCTGCATGACATCCAGCCTTCAGTGATTATTAAATAAATCTAATGAAATAAAAGCCTTTCTCCAGCTAACTAGCATTATGCAAATCATCCCTAATCTTTTGTCTCTCTAGAAGCTTAGCTTATGATCCTCAGTGGAGCTGAGACTGGATCCTCACAAGTAAAACAAAAAGAACTTTTATATTCCATCTCTGGAAACCAAGATCCCTACTTGTGAACAAAAGCAAAAAAACAAAAAAACAAAAAAAAATTGCTTCTGTTTCTTCCATCATTGGGCATTTGTGGGTGGGAAGTGGGAAGAGAGCCCTGCCTGACCTTTGTATCTGCTTTGAGTAACATCTTTCCCTTTCCTTCCCTTTAAAGCCAAGATTCAGGAAGTACTGTCCACATCCATTCACTTTCTTCCTCACCATCAATTCCTGCCTCTTATGTCACTAAAGTTACTGTGTTTCTGCTACAGCCATCAATAGTTGGAAAAGCAATCTAACACTGTTATGTCAATCCCCCTTCCTTCTTTTGATCCTATCGCTTCTGGCTTTCTTACCTCTTCATCATATTCTCCTTTCTACTGTCCTCTTCACTACCACTCTTCAAATGTTTGCATGATCCTGGGGTGTTCCTGATGATCGCAATAGTTCCTAGCTCATCCTAAGCGCCTACTATATATTAGACACTTGACATTTCCCATCTCACACCCACAATACTCCTGTGAGATATGTTTCTTTTCTTCATCTTTCAGATGAAAAAAGAGAGGCCCTGGGAGGATAAGAGAGTTGGCTGAGATCACACAGCCCATGAACCAAAAGCTAGATTCAATCTTCAGTTCCCGCGCTCCAGAACTATTCTGTCTCCTTCCTCTCTTCACACATTCTGAGTTTGTTTCTTGATTTTGACATTTGTTTGCTGTACTTTAATCTTAGCATACTTAACCTCTCTAAATTTCTACTTCATCCTCTGTAGAATGTGGATAATAACACATAGATAATAACACATAGGGTTGCTGTGAGGATTTCATTAGATAATGCTTGTAAAGTGCTTAGCAGAGTGGCTAGCATAAATGTTACTACTGCTTTTATTTTTATGCTCAATACCATTGTCTTGTTCCTCTTTACATCTACTCCCACACAGCTTCTAACAGCATCTCCACATGACAACTCTCCTCTCCATGGTCTGCCCAGACTTCTCTGCCAAGCACTAGGCAGTCATTGTCTGGATTCTCCTCCCTTGGATAGCCCAAGCCCATCTCAGATATGACAAACTCATAAACAAAACTCATCTACAACCTCCTGCAAGCCTATTTCTTCTCTGGAACCCCAAGGTTAGTGACAGATAAGCCCACTGAGTCATAAACTTGGGCTTTTCCCTTGACTCCCACAATGCCCAATCTTTCTCTTCCTGCACATTGTATCGGTCACATAATCCTCCTAAATATGCTCTGAGTCATTTACCCTCTCCTGGGTGTCCTCAATGTCACTGCTGATTCTGTCTTTAAAATTTTGATATTTTGATTATCGTGGATTGTTTCTGCACAAATTTGGATTTTTAAAAATATTGCATTCAAATATTATTTTTATTCCTGGGGTTTTTGTTGCACCCTTAACAATTTGCATTGGAGATGAGTGACTCACTTGCCTTACCCTAGTCCTGGCCCTGTTGCTGATTCTTCTCCCAATGGAATTCCTTATAGTAGCCAATCAGAATTATATTTCTAAAACAGATTGACTCATGGCACACCTTTACTTAAATGCCTTTGGGGACTCCCCAAGCCTTGTAACCCCACACCACTTCCCCTGCTCCCCTAGAACCCTAAGACATGGATTTCTCCAGCAATAGGAATCCAGATCCTTTCTTAGAAGAAGTGGCCCCACTTGCACATCTGTACTTTTGCAAACATGACAAGTGATCTTTAGGCTATACTTTAGTTACCGAGGATGGTTAGAAACTGGTTGTACTTGCAAATAGCTGAATGTTTATGCTTTCACAGATAAAACTTAAATTTTGACAAGATTTTATTAAAATCCATCTAAAATTTATTACATATCTCTGCAGTCTTCCATATAATACACTCATAACTGAAAATATTCTTGATGGCTCAGCTTCATCATTCTGAGGGTCAGTGATAGTGCTCTGCTGTAATCCAGGGATGCCAAACTCAGAGGCCAATGAATTTGCTAGTGATGCTATGGTTTGAATTTTTGTGTCTCTCCCAAAATTCATATATTGAAATCCCCCTCCTTGCTACTCTGCAAATGATGGTATTAGGGAGTGGGGCCTTAGGGAGAGGTGATTCAGCAGGAAGGCTGTGCCCACATGGGATTATAACCCTCTTAAAATAGGCCTGAAGGAGTCCATGGTCCTCTTCTAACATGTGAGGACATGGAGAGAAGGAAGTGTCATCTATGAACAAGAAAGCAGGTCCTCACCAGACCTCATATCTGCTGGTACCCTCATTTTTGAATTCCCAGCCTTTACAACAATAAGTGATGTATTCCTGTTGTTTATAAGCCACTGGTTTCTGCGATCAGAATGTACTAAGATAGTCAGCTTGCCCTTGAAAGATAACGCATTCTTTTCCTTGTTTGCTTGTATTCTTCCACTCCAGACGTCTCCTTGTTCCTCCTGCTCTCTGCTCTCTGCTGTTGCCAGTTCTCCTTTTTACCATTCATCCCTAACTGCTTGGCCTCATTCCATTTCCCTTGGCCACATCCCTCCAACCTTAACTTTGCTCTCTCCTCACGTCACACTCTCCACTAACTCTGCCATGCCAGGACTTCTCTTTGTTGGTGCTGACAGGGCATAATCATTAGTCAACCTATGACTGCACTCTTTTCTTCTGCTCTGCTAACTGACTCATCCTTTTTATTATTTGATCTTTGTATCTTTATCTCTTCTGATCTCTTTTCATTCCTGAGTTTGCCACTGTTCTGGTTGGTTGAGAGATGCTGAATACATATTTAATTACGGCAGTATAATCCATGGGATAATTCTCAATCTCTCTGCTGTGGCATTTTTTTCCACCCAGCGAATCGTGGGCAGAGTTAAGAAAGAATCTAACCTCAAGCCCCTGAGGACCTGCCTTAGTTCTCATCTTCTATCCCTGTGCTCATCAGAAAACCCAGCCTAACTTTTGGGTTGTGGGATGAAGAGGCATGCATGGCACATGCAGCTTTACACATGTTGGAACAAATTTACTCTCACTTCTTTTGGTTCCTCCTTAAAACAAGAGAAAGCTGAGACTCCGACTTCAAATTGCCCCCCTGAAATCTACTTTTGGGTACATTGGAGTGGTCTGCTCAGTGACAAGTTAATTTTTATTATCAAGAGTTTACTTGTTATAAAATATAGAAGATACACAGGGACATTAATGGATAAAGCATCGGAACACTCATCAGTTTAAAAATCCAACAGGTTCCTCAGCAAATTACAGATGCTGCTGAGAGCAAGGTCTTGAAATAGATAATTTTCTGGTGGCTGAGATACTTAAGAAAAATTGCCATGAAATAGGACCCAGAATCTTCTGTTTACTCATTTTTCTGGCCATTATATTTCTCCTTAAAAATAGGCAAATAAAGAAAGCTAAGATCAGAGAAGGAGATAAAGCACCTTTTGGATATCGAGTTCACAGTCTCTTGTCTGGTTACCACAGTCCTTTCTATCCCTCCTTCTGTACCCTTGGAAGGAAACATGGTATAATAAAAATAGCCAGCAACACCCAGGTGCAATCTCAACCTCACCATTTATTCTCCAGGTGGCCTTGGGAATGTCACTTTCATGCTGTGAGCTTGACAAAGAGTTATGAAAGCACAGTTCATAGTCTTCTTTGGGGAGTCAACAGGAAACACTCAGGGCCTTGAGCCAAGTGCCTGGCACACCCTGGGAATGCAGTGAAGGTAGGTTCCCCTCACACCCTCCTCTGCTCTCACACCATCTGTACAGGAGCCAGGGCCTGGTGTCAGGGTCTTTTCCTCTGTCTTATGTGTTTAACACTTGCCCTCAAGAATGGAACTAAGGAACCATTTCTTCACAATAAATGATTAACAGTCCTGTGAAAGAAATGCTAAGAGGTGAAATTTAGAGAACGACTGGCCTAGGTTCTTGGGGTGACTTTTGAAAAACTTCACTTTTTAATAACTTCTTTCCTCTCCTGATAACACTGAGGAAACAAGGTTTAGGATGATTGGGGAAGCTGTGAAGGATTAGAGTTGGGGGAGTCTGTAGGGTGCAATATGGGGCATAAAGCAAGCCATTTTGGGGTGGTAGGTGGAGGCCCCTTTTGGCTGCCTTTTGGTGGATGAGCAGAAGGTATCCCCATATGTGGCAGGGAGATGGTCAGTTGGGAGCTCAGTTTCTCTTACTCTGATGTTTATGGAATGGGAATTTATGCCCGCTCTGGCTTAATATGTTTCTGAAAAACTGCAGGCAGGAACAAATCAATGGGACTGGCTGAATGTAGAGCAACAAATACATCAAGTGCGTTTTCCATAAAACTAACAAACAAATAAACAAACAAACCCTCCAGGGCTGTGAAACCCTCTGGTGCTCCTGATCACCCTCTTCCACCCAGCAACAGACACTGCTTTGTGATGTGCTTGGCTTTCTCCTTGTCAGAGGATCTGGGATAAGCAGGGAGACCCAGCTCTCTGGCAAGGGAAGGTACACATGTCCCCAAGCCTTGGCATTCCCTGACTGACCTTGCTATTCCCAGGCTAGGTGGCTACACTGAGGTCATTGCCCTGAAGCAATCATACCATTCATTAATCCAAATTCTCTAAGATGGATCAGCAAATGGTGCTACCTTTGTTTTTCTAAGCCATAATTTCATTGTCTTAATTAAAGTAGAATTATTGTGATTATTTTAAATTCCTTTTTGTTAGCAACTTCCAGGTTTTTAAAATAAGTCTTTTTATTTGATCTTTTTAGTTAAACATGACAGTAGAATGTATTTTGACATATCGTACACACATGGAGTATAACTTCCCATTCTTGTGGTTGTACATGATAGGGAGTTAACACTGGTTGTGCATTCACATATGAACATAGAAAATTATGTCTGATTCATTCTACTGCCTTTACAACTTCAAGGTGAATAACTTTCAAACTGGAATAAAGAGTTATTTTCTAATAATAAAAATAAGTTGCAACAAAAAAAAAAAAAGAAAGAAGAAAAAAATTTCAGGTTGCGTAGATTCTGAGACTTCCCTCCTGCTATAATTGGACCATGTTCAAGGACCAAACCAGAGAAGGGAGCAAGAAGCATCCATGACAAACCTGCAGTTAGACCTTCTTTGAAGAAACCACACAGCATGGCTCTGTGTCCATTCCCTTCTTTAAAGGTAAGCCAGCTGCCTTGGGGCCTGCTGAGCATGAAGAAAGGCCCCAAGCCCTCATCCCATGGACGGGATGGTGGGGGGCATCAGAGTGAAGCCTGGCTCAACAGCACTGTCCTCTTAGGTGGTAGCCCACTTCTGCAAGCCAGCTCCATCAGAGTTTATTATCATTCTTCAAATTTCTTCCAACTGTTTGATGTCTGTGAAGTTAAAAAGCTGAAAACTGCACACAGTGCAACATTCCACACAAAACACCTTAGAAATTTCTAGTTCAGAGGAACTTGAGCAAAGTCAAACCTCCATTTTATTTTGCTTCTGTTCCTTTCTTGGGGTTTGCCTTGGACATGTTACTGTACAAATAACTATAGTCATCATCACCATAAATTAGTTTTAAGAATTATAAATATATATAAAAAATTAGCTTAACAGTTTTTAAAAAATATTTTTTAGTTGTAGATGGACACAATACCTTTATTTCATTTATTTTTATGTGGTGCTGAGGATCAAACCCAGTGCCTCACATGTGGCAGGCAAGCGCTCTACTACTGAACCACAACACCAGCCCCTAGCTTATCATTTTTGAGACTGCAAGTTTTGGTACATAAAATAAAAGTTTAAACAAATAAGCTTATTAAAAAGTCCAAACATAGCTAAAATTGCTAAGCCATTTGCTCAATGTGTATTTTTGTTTTCAGCTTACATTTTTGAGCAGGGTCCTTTTTTGAGCATCCACTGGTTCTGCAGGCACACTTGACTAGAGGCCATGTGGTCCTTCTCCTAGATTGCTCCTACCACCTTCTGCAACCCATGCCACTTGGTGCTTACAGGAAGCTGGAAAATTGGACAGCTTAGCTGAGTCTTGGAGAGGAGGAGAGGGCAACCTTTTTAATTCAGGAAGTCAATGTGATTTAAGTTCCCAGTGAGTACAGATTGTTCTATAATAGGAAAAAACTCTGGAATTTCTTGTCTTGACTCTGTCTGCCACTGTTTTGGGGATAGCTACAGATATTAGTGAGATGAACCAAAGTCAGAGAATCCCAACTGAGGCATTAAGTGTTCTCTTTGAGAGTGTCAAAGATGGTCTCTTGGGGTCAGAGTTCATATCAACATTTAATTTTTAAAATGACTTTCTCGAAAATATGGCAAAGAGCACCAAAAGAAGCACATACAACTGTTTGAAACATGATGCATTTAACTACACACACACACACACACACACACACACACTTTGTCACTCTCACACGCGCACCTGAATACCTGACTCGTACCCCATGCATAAATGCCTGCATATTTGCCTAGTATCTCATGCCTACCTTTCTGAAAACATTTAGTACCCTGCATCAAATGATCATCTACTTATCTGTAGCCTACCCCTCTGGCCTTAGGGTATCAGCCTCACCAAGATAGAGCTGGTGTCTTTTTCATTGTTTGTTCCCTTTCTTTACACAGAGCCTGGAAAACAGGCAAATAAGTAGTAAGCGAGTGAATAAATGAACAGAAAGAACAGGATAAATGAAGGAGTCTTGCTCCTGACCTCTGGTGAATGATTGCCTGAGGCATCACCCTCCCCTCCAACTCCCACCCTGAAGTCTGAAATTGAGGATTCTGGGTACAGCATTTGGTCTTTTCGTTGCCTAGGCAACATGCAGTTAGTTACCTGACATAACCATCCTCTTTCCATCTTGATAGGAAAAAACACTTAAGCGAGTAGTTTTTCTTTTCCTGATGACTTTTGCAGCAGTTTGTGGTTCGTTTTATCAGGTCTAGACATATTTTTTTTCATGTGCCGTGGAGTCTCAGTCCCTGTAACACAAACCTCTTTCATCATTAGTCCTTCTGGTAGCATTTGATAGGGGTCATATACAATTCCTTTCCTCGTCTGATAATGGCAATTTATGGACACTTACTATGAGCAATATATATTGCAAAAGACCAGGAAACTCCCCACCCTGGTTATGATTCAGCACTATAGCGTGATAGCCCGGAAACCAGACTGATAGTTTAATCAGTGGTATGCGATCCTTATTTGTGGTTGGCTGCTTCATCAATTTTCATTTGGGAGTTGAAATGGACTCTGAAGCAGATATGGCATTAATTATGTGAGAAATTGGTTGCATTATGCCTTGAGGTAAAACCCTTCTGATGGGAATCAGAGATGGAAAGAAAGCCAAATTATAAAAGGATGATTTACTGGAAAAGGCAAATGTATGCACTACCATCACCACTTAGCAAAGAAAAAGGAGCTGATAAACTAGAAAGATCGTGGAGTGACTGGAAAGGGAGAAAAATCCCTAGGTCTCTCTCAAAAAAGATTTATTCTTATGCTGAATGCATTATATTTCCCCAGATACATATGGCATTTTCCAAGAGTGTGCTTCAATTAAAAGGCAAGCGAGCATTAATAATAGTTGTCAGGGTCTCTATTTCCTTCTAGATTGAAATATATTTTACTAAGAACTGAATAGGGAGCATCTGGGGAAACCAGAGTTAGAATTCATTTTACCAGTTGCGGTATCTGCTGTTGCATCAATTTTCTTGTTATAATATCATATTTTGTCCCTGAAGGTTTCAAAAATCTTCTTAGTTAATATCTCATTCTTCTTATCACTGAATCTCAATGAGATAAAATACAGAAGCAAAATCAAAGCAGAAATGACAATCCCCAATTTAATATGAGAAAAGTAAGATGCAAGGAGCTTAAGTTAGTGCATTTTTTAAAAGCAACACGTTTTTCTTTATTGGCTATAAGACAGAATGAGTTATCAAGAAAAATACTGAATGAGAATTAACATTCCCTCTTTCCCCCATCTCATCCAAAAAAAGAGATCAGCACTGTTTCTAAGAGATGGGATGTGTTGACCCATGCCACAGCAGAAGCAGAAGGCAGCACAGTACAGTAGGAAGGAGTTGGGAGGAGAGCAAAGTCATTTGCACCCAAGTCCTGTTTCTGCTGCTTACCAGTGGGGTAACTTCAGTCTTGACTACTGAACCTCAGTTTCCTCACCTGTTTAATGAGGATAACATGAAAGCATTAGCAGTCATCTTGATAATTAAGTTTGTTTCCTTCCATCAGGTAGGACTTGTGAGAACTATTAGAAATAGTTATAGTAGAAACTTCTGGACCTTGGGGAAAGTTTAAGAGTCCTGAAACCAGATGTAGGAATGGGGTTTTATATGTTTGCTCTAGTGGTATGTCTCGATGGGAGACAATATGATGGCTGAACCTGGGAGTCTGCACCCTGGTCAGGAGAGCCCAGGCCAAGAAGTCAAGGCTGTGGTTAAGTAGAGTGCAGAGCCATAAGGGTGTCTCCAAGTCTTTCTGGAGTCCAACCAAAGCTTGAGGATCAGGCCTTGACAACACATTTGTAGCAAAAATTGTTTTCATGTCACATTCCCGTTGTCCATACACTACCTGGAAAATAAGTAAATACGTGTAGAGTGAGGCCACTGTGGACATAGGATCTGGCATTTTCTCAGTTTTTGTGTATATAATCACCCCATAAGCCTGCAATTATTGAGAAGGGACCACAGACATGACTTAAGATGAATTTCTCTCTAACCTGGTATGCAGACTCTCAACCAATTAAATTTGATTGAGAACAAAAAGGGAATGTGCCTTATATCTCACTCTACTATTGTGGACTAAAATCAATACTTGCTGAGTCTGTTAAGTATGTATTTGGCAGCAAAACCCTACTACTGGGAACTTAAAATATGTCAGTTTATTCAATCTTGACAGAAAAATCTGAAAGTAGACTAGGCTGTCAACATTGCCACTGTAGTCTTCTTTATTTCTTTCTGCTCTGCCATTCTTAGGATGTGGATTTTGTCTACTTGGCTGCAGACATCTACTGGTCCTATAAACCTTTTTTTGGCATTCTAGGTAGGAGAAAGAAAGGGGTCAAGGAGGAAGGGGCAGGATGTAAATCAGGAATGCAAACAGTTTCCAGACATTGTCACTCTAAATTTTGCCACATGCCCATCCCTCCGATGTATGATAATAAAGTTAAAACTTTTATCTGAGCATAACACCATGCCAAAATTAAATACTTTCTATTAATGAGGTAGAGAGAAGCGTGCATGGATAAAAGGAAAGCTGTCAACAGTCTTCCACACATATTTTTCCCAACATGTAAAATCTTCCTTTATCTGTGCAACAAAATGTATATCTTGTTTAAATAAAACCACATAAATGAAAAATATGAACATTTTATTTAAAAGGGAGAAGGCTAGTTTACTTGAGGGAAGAAATTACAAAATAACTTTCACAAAATGTGTTTTTAAAAATCATTTGATTTACATGACATTTTTAAAATGCAAAAATTTTTGGTCTCAATGAAATAGTTACAGAAAAGTTTCCCATATCAGAAATGAGATAGACATCCACATACAAGAGGCTTACAGGACCCCAAATAGACTTATTCAAATGAGACATTCTCTAAGACATATCATAGCCAAAATGCCTAATATAGAAAATAAGCAAAGAATATTAAAACCTGCAAGAGAGAAGCATCAAGTCACATTTAGAAAAAACCCAATAAGGCTCGCTTCTGATTTCTCAGTTTAGACCCTAAAATCAAGAAGGGCCTGGAAGGCCTGGAATGAGATACTCCCAAGTCCTAAAAGAAAACAATAGCCAGCCAAGTTTACTATACCCAGGAAAGCTCAATTTCAAATTTAAGGGGGAAATAAAAACTTTCCATGATAACAATAAACTAAAAGAATTCATGAACATCAAGCCTGCACTACAAAGAATACTCAAAGATAAATAGCACACAGAGAAACTAAAAAACAATTTCTAAAGCTCCCAAACACAAGTAGTTCAATAGAAGAATAATCCACTGAGAGTCAAGACAGGATACAATATAGCAAAAAGCCAAAATGGCAGGAAACCACAAACACATATTCATAGTAACACTGAATGTTAATGATCTCAATTCCCCAATTAAAAGACACAACATAGCAGAATGGATAAAAAAAACAAGATCCAACTATATGCAGTTTACAAGAGACTCACTTTATAGGCAAAGACATTCATAGGCTGAAGGTAGAAGGATGACAAGAAAATAGTCCAGGCATATGGATCATGAAAACAAGTAGGTATAGCTATTCTTATATCTGACAAAGCAGATTTCAAGCAAAAATTAATCAAAAGATACAAAGAATGCCACAGTAAAGAGAACAATTCAATAAGACATAATGAAAGTAAACATTCATGCTCCAAATGTCAATGCACCCAATTACATAGAAAAAATAATCTATGACATTATATCCCACATAGACCCCCAATACAGTAGTACAGGGTGATTTCAATGGCCCCTTATTACCAATAGACAAGTCATCAAAACATATCATCAATAGAGATATCTCCAACTTCAATAATGCTATATATCAAATAAACCTAACAGACATCTATAGAATATTTCTCCCCCAAACAGCTGAATTTACCTTTCTCAGCTGTGCATGGAACTTTTTGCCAAATAGATCATATTCCAGGCTATAAAGCAAATCTTAGCAAATACAAATAAAATAAAATAAAATAAAATAAAATAAGATGGATATAATCCCACATACCCTTTTAGATCACAATGAAATGAAGTTGGAAATAAAGAGAAATAAAAATAATAGAAACCATAAACATGTGGACATTAGATAACATGCTCTTAATTGAAGAATGGATCAAAGAAGAAATGAGAATAGGAATCAAAAGTCTTAGAAATGGATGAGGACAGATACAACATATCAAAATCTCTGGGACAATATGAAAGAAGTTCTAAAAGGAAAACTTAGAGCACAGTGTCTACATTAAAAATTAGAGAGATTCCAAATAAATAAACATATGTTCCACCCCAAGGCCTTAGAAAAAGAGAACAAACTAAATCCAAACCAGTGGAAAACAGGAAATAATTAGGGTCAGAGCAAAATCATTGCAATCAAGAATAAGAAAACAGTTTAGCATCAATTCAACAACAGTTGGTTCTTCAAAAAGATAAATAAGATTGGCAAATCCTTAGCCAAACTAACAAAAACAGTGATAAGACCCAAATCAACAAGATCAGAGGTAAAAAGGAAGATATAACCACAGATACTTCTGAAACCCAGAGGATTATCAGACCTAATTTGAAAATTTGTACTTCAATATACTGGAAAATATGGAAAATATTGACAAATTCCCGGACACATGTAACTACATTAATTGATTCAGGAAGATATAGAAAACTTAAACAGACCAATATCAACAGATAAAATTGAAACAGTAATTAAGACCTTCCAAAAAAGAAAGATTCTCAGTTGAGTTATATCAGACCGTTAGAGAGGAAATAACACCAGTCCTCCTCAAATTATTCTATGAAATTGGAAAGGAGGGAACACTCACAAATACTTTTTATGAAGCCAATATAAACCTGATACCAAAACCAGACAAAGATGCCTCAAAAAAAAGAAAATGACAGACCAATATTCCTGATGATTATAAATGCAAAAATCCTTAGTAAAATATTAGCAAACTACATTCAAAAACACATCAAAAAGATAGTATACCATGATTAAGTGGGTTTTATTCTAGGGATGAAAGTAGGTTCGACATACCCAAATCAATAAATGTAATTCACCACTTAAACAGAACTAAGGACAAAAATCTTTTGATCATCTAAACAGATGCAGAAAAGGCCTTGGAAAAAATCTAACACTCATTCATGTTTAAAACACCAGAGAATCTAGGAACTGAAGGAAATTATCTCAACATTCTAAAAGCCATTTATGACAAACCCAAAGCCAATATCACACTAATGCAGAAAAGCTAAAAGCATTCCCTCTAAAATCAAGAACAAGACAAGGATGTCCACCCTCACCACTCCTGTTCAACATTAACTAGGCTGATCAGGCAAGAAAATAAATCCAATGGAATGCAAAATAGGAAAAAAAGAAATCAAACTATCTGTTTGCTGATGATATAATCCTGTCTCTATAAGACCCCAAGAAACTCCCAGGAGACTTCTAGCACTTATAAATGAGTTAGCTAAGTAGCAGTATACAAAATAACACCCATAAATCAATAGCTTTCCTATGTTCCAACAGTGATTTAGCCAAGGAAGAAATCAGGAAAACCATTTCATTCACAATAATCTCAAAAAAATTAAATATTTGGGAATTAATATAACTAAGGAGGTAAAAGAAATTAAAACTACAGAAAACTAAAGAAAGAAATTTAAGAGCTTAGAAGATGGAAAGATACCTCATGTTCTTGGATAGACAGAATCAATATTGTCAAAATCACCATATTACCAAAAGCAATATACAGATTAAATGCAATTCCCATCAAAATACCAATGACATTCTTCACAGAATTAGGAAAAACAATTCTTACATTAATTTGGAAGAATAGGAGCCACAGAATAGCCAAAACAATACTAAGCAAGAAAAGCAAAGTAGGAAGCATTGCAATGTCTGATCTGTAATTATACTATAGAGCTGTAGTAACAAAAACAGCATGGTATTGGTGTCAAAATGTATATGAAGACCAATGGAACAGAATAGAAGACACAGAGACAAACCCATATACTTATAGTCATCTGATATTTGACAAAGTTTCCAAAAATATATTTCAGAGAAAAGACAGACTTTGTAACAAATGGTGCTGGGAAAATGGGATAGTTATATGTAGAAAAACTGAAAAACTTTGCACAAAACACAAACTGAAATGTATCAAAGACTTAGGAATTAAACCAGAAAACTCACACCTGCTAGAAGAAAACTTTGGATTAACACTCCTCTGTCATATAAGTGCTGGCAACAACTTCCTTAACAAACACCCAAAGAATAAGAAATAAAACTAAAAATCAATAAGTGAGATGCCACCAAACTAAAAACCTTCTGCATAGCAAAGGAAATGAAGAGATCATGAAGGGAGCCTACAGGGTAGGAGCAAATCTTGGCCAGCTACTCCTCCAATAAGAGATTAGTATCCAGAATATACAAAGAAATCAAAAAACTTAACACCAAAAGAACAAATAACCCAATCAATAAATGGGCAAGAGAATTAAACAGAAATATCTCAAAAGTAGAAACATAAGTGGCCAACAAATATATGAAAAAATGTTCAACATCTCTAGCATCAGGGAATTGCAAATCAAAACTACACCAAGATTTCATCTCACTCCTGTCAGAATGGCAATAATCAAGAATGCAAACAACAATAAATGCTAGCTAGATTGCATGGAGTAAGGAACAGTTATACATGGTTGGTGGGACTGAAGACTAGTACAACCATTCTGGAAAGCAGTCTGGTGATTCCTCAAAACACTAGGGATGGAGTCACTATATTACCCAGCTACCCCACTCTTTGGTATTTTCTTAAAAGGTCATACATACTACAGCAACACAGCTACATTAGTACTTATAGCATCACAATTCACAATAAATTATGATAGATGTCTGTTAATAGATGATGGATTAAGAAATTGTGGTATATACATACAATGGTGTTCCAACCAGCCATAAATAAGAATGAAATTATGGCATTTTCCAGTAAACTGATAGAAATGGAGAATCTGCTAAGTGAAAGAAGCCAAACTCAGATGTTTGGGGTCAAATGTTTTCTCTCATATGCAGAGGCTAGAGTAAAATAAAGAAATAGTAGAGGGAAGGATAGGATAACATAAACAATCAAATATAAATTAATAGATTAGTGAAAGGAAGTCTAGTAGAGTACAGAAGAAGAATGGGAATGGGGAGGAAGGACAGGAAGAAAAGGAGGAGGAACATGAACTGAAGTCAATTTCCATGCATTTATGAATTTGTTGGGATGAATCCAACTACCATGTATAATAAAATTTGGTCCCAAGGAATATTTATTTTTATTTAATTTTTAATTGACCCATAACAACTGTACTTAAATATGGGATACAATGTGATTATTTGATACATAAATACAATATATAATGAGCAGAGAAGTATGATTAGCATTTCTACCTTCAAAATACTTATCAGAGAGGAGGATTCAAGATGGCAGCCTAGACAGATGCTGTGTTCCTAGTCTCTCCAGGACCAGGTATTAAAGCAGTGGAAACACTGTTTCTCTGCAATTTATTAGAGGAACCCTGACAGCTGCCTCCATGCAGGAATTCTAGTTGTGTGCCCCAGTGGGTCGCCAGGCACCAGCATTTGCACAGGACCCCAGCAGTGCACCAGCACAAGTCCCTGGCTGATTGCCTATGCAGGACCCACACCCACACAGGATCCTGGGCTCCAGTGCCCACACACTGCCAGGCCCCTAGCCATTGCTCCCATGCAGGATCCCATGTTCTTGCAGGACCCCTGGCTGCTGCTCCTGTGTGGACCTCCCTCTACCAGTGTGGAACTCCCCTGTTCTCCTACACATGGGGACACTAGGCAGGATCTGGAGACAAACTTCAACTTCCGCACAGCACACCACAGAGCTGCATCTCCGAACATGTTGCCCAGCACCACCACCCTACCCGGCCCTACACCCTATCTCTGAAAGCAGATGCCTTTATTGTGGGACTCCTTCCTTGCATTTTGGACCTGAGGTACTGGAGATAACTAGTAAACAACAGACAACCCCACCTACTGGGTGAGAAGAGAAGCAATCCTTTTTATTTACCTTGAGAATTTTTCCCCCTCTACTATCCCTTTTTTCTCTTTTTTTCCTTTCTCTCCTCCTCCTCCTCCTTCTTCTCTTCTTCTTCTTGTCTCTCTCTCTCTCTCTCTCTCTCTCTCTCTCTCATGCTCTTTTCCTGCTCTCAAATCCCCAATATTTGTGAAACCAAGTAATTTTTATGCATTAGGCTACTGAGGATTGGGATATCTGATTAGCATATTACAGTTGTACTATATAGTCTCATGTCTTCTATCTTTACATGTTTAATTTTTCTTAATTTTTATATTTCCTTATTTGTTGTACTCTATTTTCTCCCTGCTTACTTGTCTTCTCCAAATCTCTTTTTCTCTTTTCTATTACTAGTCAACTTATTTTGGGTTCCTCTTTCACACTTTCTAGGATCTAATAACTCTATATCCTCACTTCCTACCTCCCTAACATCTCATCCTACACCACATCCCAGTTCTCTTTAGTCCACCAGCAGAAACTGTAGGCCATTTTGCACACCTGTTGTTTATATAGTAGATACTAATTGAACTCATAATTTCTGTATATTGTGACAAAGCCATAAATGTCCTTTTAGGAGCTACTTGGTTTTAAACTATATATTGTTTGTATTCAGATCTGTTAATATTGGTCTCCCCATTAAAGGAGAGATATTGGAACCCTGTAGGGAATCTATAAGCCTATAGGATAAAGATTGTAATACCTCAGATCTGCAGTGCTAGAAGGGAAGACACACAAATAAAATGCAAAAACAAGAGAAGAAAGTTCCTCAAACAAACCGAGATACTATCTTATTAGAATCCATGGTCAGCACAGCCAAAGAAATGTCAGAGAAGGAGTTCAGAATGTACAAACTTAAAATGTTCTGCAAATTAAAGAATAACATAAGAGAGCAAACACAGGCAGCAAAAGATCATTTTGGTAAAGAACTACAAAGGAAAATACAGGAAGCAAAAGATTAGTTCAATAAGGAGACAGAGATTCTGAAAAAGAACTAAACAGAAATCCTCGAAATGAGAAACAGTAAACCAAATTAAAAACTCAATAGAAAACATCATCAACAGATTAGATCACTTGGAAGACAGAACCTCAGACAATGAAGACAAAATATTTAATCTTGAAAACAGAGTTGACCGTACAGTGAAGATGGTAAGAAACCATGAGCAGAACATCCAAGACTTATCAGATAACATGAAAAGACTAAACTTAAGAATTATTGGGATAGAAGAAGGCATAGAATTTCAAACCAAAGGAATGAACAATCTGTTAAATGAAATAATATCAGGAAATTTTCCAAACATGAAGAACAAATTGGATAATCAAATACAAGAGGCTTACAGGACACCAAATGCACAAAATCACAACAGATCTACACCAAGGAACATTATAATGAAAATGCCCAGTATATAAAATAAGGAGAGAATCTTAAAAGCCACAAGAGAAAGGAATCAGATTAAATACAGGGGGAAACCAATTAAGATCTCTGCAGACTTCTCAAACCAGACCCTTAAAGCTAGAAGAGCTTGGAACAACATATACCAAGCACTGAAAGATAATGGATGCCAATCCAGAATCTTATATCCAGCAAAATTAAGTTTTAGATTTGATGATGAAATAAAAACCTTCCAAGATAAACAAAAATTAAAAGAATTCACAGTACAAAAACCTGCACTACAGAGCATTCTTGGCAAAATATTCCATGAGGAGGAAATGAAAAACAACAATGAAAACTTGCAAAGGAGGAACTACATTAAAGGAAAGGCCAATCAAAGGAGAAACCTAGTCAAGTTAAAAACTAAAAATAAATCACATGTCTGGGAATACAAACCACATATCAATAACAACACTGAATGTCAATGGCCTAAACTCATCAAGATTGGATTAAAAAGAAAAGACCCAACAATATACTGCCTCCAATAGACTCATCTCATAGAAAAAAGACATTCACAGATTGAAGGTGAAAGGATGGGAAAAAAATTATCACTCACATGGACTGCATAAACAAGCAGGGGTTTCTATCCTCATACCAGATAAAGTGGACTTCAAAGCAAAGTTAGTGAAAAGAGATAAAGAAGGTGATTTCATACTGCTTAAGGGAATCATACATCAATAAGACATAACAATCTTAAATATCTATGCCCAAAACAATGGGACAACTATGTATGTCAAACAAACCCTTCTCAACTTCAAGAATCAAATAGACCACAACACAATAATAGTACTGGGTGACTTTAACACACCTCTCTCACCACTGGATAGATGTTCCAAACAAAAACTAAACAAAAAAACTACAGAACTCAATAAAACAATCAATAATCTAGGCTTCACAGACATATATAGAATATTCCATCCTCCAACAAGCAAATACACTTTTTTCTCAGCAGCACATGGATCCTTTTCCAAAATAGATCATATGCTATGCCACAAAGCTAGTCTTAGCAAATACAAAAAAATATAGATCCTAACCTGCATTCTATCTGACCATAATAAAATGAAATTATAAATTAATGACAGATTAAAAAATAGAAGCTACTCCAAAACCTGGAGATTCAATTATATGCTATCGAATGATGCATGGGTAACAGAAGACATCAGGGAGGAGATAAAAAAAAATTCTTAGAGGTAAATGAGAACTCCAAAACAACATATCAAAATCTCTGGGACACTATGAAGACAGTGCTGAGAGTAAAATTAATTACATTAAGCTCATTTATTAAAATAAGAAAAAGTTAACAAATAAATGACTTGACACTATATATCAAAGCCCTAGAAAAACAGGAACAAAACAACACCAAAAGAAGTAGAATACAGGAAATAATTAGAATTAGGGCTGAAATCAATGAAATTGAAACAAAGGAAACAATTCAAAAAACTGACAAAACAAAAATCTGGTTCTTTGAAAAAATAAATAAAATTGACAAACCTCTAGCCACCCTAATGAAAAGCAGGAGAGAGAAAATCCAAATTACTAAAATTTGTGATGAAAAAGGAAACATCATAACAGACTCTGCTGAAATACAGAGGATAATTAGAAACTATTTTGAAAATTTATACTCCAGTAAAATAGAAAACCCCAAAGACACTGACAAATTTCTAGAGGCATATGACCTACCCAAACTGAACCAAGAGGACATACACAACTTA
Organism: Geosciurus inauris; assembly: GCA_004024805.1. NCBI lineage: Eukaryota > Metazoa > Chordata > Mammalia > Rodentia > Sciuridae > Geosciurus > Geosciurus inauris. Next base: position 147,533 of record PVHX01002375.1, read on the forward strand.
AACAGATCAATTGCAAGCAAGGAAATAGAAGACACCATCAAAAGCCTACCAACCAGCCAGGCGCAGTGGCACAAGCCTGTAATCCCAGCACTTAGGGAGGCTGAGACAGGAGAATCACGAGTTCAAAGCCAACCTCAGCAATGGTGAGGCACTAAACAACTCAGTGAGACCCTGCCTCTACATAAAACACAAAATAGGGCTGGGGATGTGGCTCAGTGGTTGAGTGCCTCTGAGTTCAATCCCCGGTACACCCCCCCCCCCAAAAAAACCTACCAACCAAGAAAAGCCCAGGACCAGACAGATTCTCAGCTGAGTTCTACAAGACCTACAAAGAACTAACTCCAATACTCCTCAAATTATTCCATGAAATAGAAAAGGAGGGAACCTTTCCAAACTCATTGTATGAGGCTAGTATCACCCTGATACCAAAACCAGACAGATACACATCAAAGAAGGAACATTTCAGACCAATATCCCTGATGAATATAGATGCAAAAATCCTCAATGAAATTTTGGCAAATCACATACAAATACATATTTAAAAAAAGTAGTACACCATGATCAAGTGGAGTTCATTCCAGGGATGCAAGTTTGGTTCAACATACAGAAATCAATATACATAATCCATCACATCAATATACTTAAAGATAGGAATTATATGATTTTATCAATTGATGCAGAGAAAGAATTTGACAAAATACAATACCCTTTCATGTTTAAAACACTAAAAAAACTAGGGATAGCAAGAACATACCTCAACATTGTGAAAGCAATCTATGCTAAACCCAAGGTCAACATCATCCTAAATGGAGAGAAATTGGAAGCATTCCCTCTAAAAACAGGAACAAGACAGGGATGCCCTTTTTCACCACTTCTATTCAACATAGTCCTTGAAACTCTAGCCTGAGCAATTAGACAGATGAAAGAACTTAAAGGGATATGAATAGGAAAAGAAGAAAAACTATTATTATTTGCAGACATGATATTATACTTAGAAGATCCAAGAAATTCCACCAGAAAACTTCTAGAAATAATAAATGAATTCAGCAAAATTGCAGGATATAAAATCAACACTCATAAATCAAATGCATTTCTATACATCACAATAAATTACCTGAAAGAGAAATCAGGAAAACTATTTCATTCACAATAGTCTCAAAAAAAAAAAAAAAAGAAAGAAGAAAAAAAGGAAAAGAAATACTTGGAAATCAATCTAACAATAGAGGTGAAACACTTCTACAATGAAAACTACAGGACACTAAAGAAATTGAAGAAGATCTTAGAAGATGAAAAGATCTCCCATGCTCTTGGATAGGCAGAATCAATATTGTCAAAGTGCCCATACTACTCACAGCACTATACAGATTCAATGCGATCCCAATTAAAATACCAATGTCATTCCTTATAGAAATAGAAAAGGCAATCATGAAATTCATTTGGAAAAATAAGAGACCTAGAATAGCTAAAGCTATCCTCAGTAAGAAGAGTGAAGCAGGAGGCATCACAATACCAGATCTTAAACTATACTACAAAGCTATAGCAACAAAAACGCCATGGTATTGGCACCAAAATAGACATGTAGACCAATGGTACAGAATAGAAGACACAGAGACTAACTCACATAAATACAGTTATGTCATACTAGACAAAGGTGCCAAAAACATACACTGGAGAAAAGATAGCTTCTTCAACAAATGGTGCTGGGAAAACTGGAAATCCATATGCAGCAAAATGAAACTAAACCCCTTTCTCTCACCATGCACAAAACTCAATTCAAAGTGGATCAAGGACCTAGGAATTAGACCAGAGACATTGCACCTAATAGAGGAAAAAGTAGGCCCAAACCTTCATCACATTGAATTAGGCCCCAACTTCCTTAATAAGACTCCTAAAGTGCATGAAATAAAAGCAGGAATAAATGGAATGGATTTAAACTGAAAAGCTTATTCTCAGCAAAAGAAACAATCAATGAGGTGAAGAGAGAGCCTACATTCTGGGAGAAAACTTTTGCCACACACACATCAGATAGAGCACCAATCTCCAGGATTTATAAAGAACCCCAAAACCTTAACAACAACAACAACAACAAAAACAACCCAACCAATAAATGGGCTAAAGAGCTGAACAGAAACTACTCAGAAGAAGAAATACAATTGATCAACAAATATGTGAAGAAATGTTCAACATCTCTGGCAATTAGAGAAATAAAAATCGAAACTACTCTAAGGGGCTGAGATTGTAGCTCAGTGGTAGAGTGCTTGCCTCGTATGCGTGAGGCACTGGGTTCAAACCTCAGCACCACATAAAAATAAATAAAATAAAGATATTGTGTCCATCTACAACCAAAAAAAATTAAAAAAAAAAAACCTAAGATTTCATCTCACTCTAGTCACAATGGCAGTTATCAAGAATACAAGCAAAAATAAGTGCTGGTGAGGATGTGGAGGAAAAGGCACACTCTTATATTGCTGGTGGGACTGCAAACTGGTGTAACCAATCTGGAAAGCAGCATGGAGATTCCTTAAAAACTTGGAATGGAACCACCATTTGACCCAGCTGTCCTACTCCTCGGCCTATACCCTAAAAACTTAAAAAGAGCATACTACAGTAATGCAGCCATTTCAATGATTATAGCAGTACAATTCACAATTGATAAACTGTGAAAGCAACCCAGATGATAGATGAATGGATAAAGAAATATTGATGATCAATACCATGATATTGTAGTATATATACACAATGGGGTATTACTCAGCAATAAAAGAGAACAAAATTATGGCATTTGCAGGTAAATGGATGGAGTTGGAGAATATCATGCTAAGCGAAGTAAGCCAATCCCAAAAAACCAAAGGCCGAATGTTTTCTCTAATTAGTGGATGCTGACACAAAAGGGGAGTGGGGGTGGGGAGCATGGGAGAAATGGAGGCACTTTGGATAGGGCAAAGGGGATGTAGGGGAGGGGAGGTGGCATGGGGGTAGCTAAAACGGTGGAATGAGATGGACACACCACCTTAGGTACATGTATGAAGACACGAATGGTGTGACTATCTTGTTTACAAACAGAAAAATAGAAAATTGTGCTCCACATGTGTACGATGACTTGAAATGCATTCTTTTGTTTTAAAATAAAATAAAATAGAACTGGAAAAAAACACATTTCTTTATGTTGGAAAACTCTGAACTCTTCTAATTCTTCATATGACATATAATAAATTTTGTGACCTATAGTCACCCTACTGTGCTGTAGAATGTTAGAACTTGTTTCTCCTATCTAACTAACTGTATTTTGGTACCCACTGTCCACTCTCTGTTTATCCCCACTTTTATTTTTAACTTGTAGTGACCACTATTCCACTCTCTACTTCTGTGAAATCAACTCTTTTAACTTTCACATATGAGTGAGAGCATGCAGTGTTTACTTTTCTGGGCCTGGTTTATTCCACTTACCTTGAGGTCCTTCAGTTCCATTCACATTGCCACAAATGTCAGAATTTCATTGTTTTATTAATGGTTGAATAATATTCTTTTGTGTACATATACTACATTTAATTTATTTATTCATATGTTGATACACTGCTCTGCTGATTCTATATCTTGGCTGTTGTGAATAGTGGGGCAATACACCTGGGAGTGCAGGCATCTCTTTGATATACTGATTTCATTTTACAAGGAGTCCTAGGGATGATCTAAACCAATTCTTTCATTACACAATTGGGAAACTGAGACCTATAGAAATATCATGTAATTTTCTCAAGTTGCCATAGCTACTTGGTGGCAAGAAAAATAAATAAATTTAAGTCTTACAGTATTGGATATCGAATTTTCAGTATTAGCTTTGCATTTTGAAACTTGAGCCTTCAGGTGGTTAGCTAAACATAACACTAGATGTGGTTTATTTTTAGCACATTTATAAGGACTTTTAAAAATAAATATGTAAATAAGAAATTCCTTATCTGAGCATATGTACATGATTTTCATTTGAAATTATATCAGGGTAATAAAAAGGAGAGTTGAAACCTTAGTGCTACAGCTTACTAACTACAGGATTCAGAGGACAGTTGCTCATCTTTCTAAACCTCAATGTTCACAATTATAAAGGCAGATAAAAATTTTTGTGTCATTTCTTGAGAGGGGTTCGAGTAAGCAGGGCATATAAAGCATATGGTACACTAGCTGCCATTTGTTTATTTTTAAAAAATTAACCACATTAGTTAGCTGATTAAGCTTGTAAATTATAAATTTTGTGATTATGAAAATATTACTTATCACTACTGCTGTGACATTTCACAAATTCAATAAAACCTACTACTAACATTTATTTTCCATATTAGAACAGGATGTTTCTTTTAATAAATACTTATATTTTTTCCATAACATAGGAAATAACATAGACATATGTTTATATAAACAGGAAAAAAAGGTTAGGCAGTGGGAAAAGTACATCTCATCTTATAATTCTTTCCCAGATACAAAAATAGTGTCTTGTCTTTATCCCCAGAAATTTTTTTATATATATCCCCATGTATACTGTATTTCACACCAATCAGTTCTATACATTTTATTATGCATTTAATAAACCTTAGAAATATTTACATATCAGTATATATTGATCCATTTCATTCTTTGTTAATATTAATTGATGTGCTATTCTATGCATGTATTATTAGCACTCTTTTAGACATTGAGATTTTTCTAGTTTCTGGCTGCCATTTAATAAGGGCTGAAGTAATGGTTCCAGCTATGGTTGCTGCCATCGTTATCATCATTGCTGTTATTGTCAACGTTGTCTTCATCATCGTCATCATCATCATCATTTTAGAAAGAAACTAAACGCAGTGTTCTTCATATTCCATTAAAAGATAGAGAACTGAACTCATAAGAGTATACTCACAAAGAAGCATAGATTCTGAAAAGAAGGAGACTTTGGAACAATTCTTTCCCTGGAGTAGACATGGCAGAAAGGCTGGTAGCCAGGAGGTACTTCTGAGGCTGAATATTGTCCAGGAGATCTAGGGCAAAGGGGCAGCATTAAAGACCACTTCTCTATGAATCTAGTGAGAGCTAAGGAAATAACTTCAGAATCAAAAATTTACTTTGTTTTTAAATCAGGAGCTGAGTCTGTGATTTCATGGTTCCTTTAGGTTGTATTAGCTGATGGAAACCTGTGAATCCCTTTGGAGAAAGTCATAAACTGTTTGTCCATATATGTATATCATCTCAATCCCAGTGGAAGCTAGAGAACAAAAATAGAAAAGGAATGAAACTGGATCTTACAAAAAATGGCAGTAGAGAAGAGAAAGGGGATGGAACAGAAGGGAGAAGTTCTGGGGCATGAAATTGATACAAGGACGTTATGTCCTTGTATCAATATGTCACAGTGAGTCCCAATTATATATGTAACTATAATGCACTAATTACAATAATAATAATAATAGAAGTGACATCAGTACAGTAGAGCAGATAGATCAAGAGGAGGGAGAAAGAGAGGAAAAGGGAAGATACTAGGGAATGAGAATGATCAAATTATGTTATGTACAGGTTCGAATATGACATAATGAATCCCACTGTTAAGTATAATTATCATGCACCAATAAAAAATAAATTTTATAAAAAGAATTAATGAATTAGAAGATGAGTCAATGGGTTAAACAAAAGAAAGAGAAAGCAAGAAAGCAAGTAAGCAAAAAGAAAGAAAGGAAAAGAAAAAGAAAAAAAAACCATGGAGACAAATTAACTCTGAATGGTCATGGAAGATAATCAGATAATGCTTTGGGGTTCCTCAAACCAAACTCTTCATATTTTCACAGAGTAAGAATTACTAAAATGAGGAAACAAGGCACCATGAACTCTTGTTCACATAAACAAAACAAAACAAGCAGCTATATTAGACTCATACCTATTTCAAACCACAGAATAATTAAACATAAAATACATGTGTGTTAAATATATAAGAAATTAAAAACTAAAGAAAAACAACATGAACTAGGAACTACATATCATTTATTCAAGTTATTATTTTTATGTACCTCAGGAATCTTATGAAGTTTTCTTTGTATAGACATTGCACATTTCATTCTAGGAAATTTATCTTGTTATTGCTGCTATAAATGGAGTCTTTCATTATATATTGTAATTGGTTGCTAAATATATATAATATATATACATATACAAATAATTTATAGTAAATTAATTTTTTCCATACATTAATTTTGTAGCAGTCATGTTCTGGAATTATCTTATTTTTTGCAGTAGTTTTAAAATTGATCTTTGGTTTCTCCAAGCTTAAAAAATGACATCATATGCAAAGGATGATAATTTTACTTTCCCTTTTTCAACATGTCTTTTTCTTGCGTATTTGTCAATTAATGGTGGTATTAGTGGACACGCTCTTATTTCTGACTATAATGGGAATATTTCTAGACTTTGTCCACTAAGTATGATTGAGATGAGCTAAAGGAGGATCTATGTATTCCAATTTAATTGAATTTTTAAATCAAGAAAGAATGTCAAATGTTATCAAATGCCTTTTAGCATCTATAGAAATTACCACCATATTTCCCCATGTACCTCAATTAATATGATGAAATACATTATGATAAGTTCCTTATACCAAACCAACCATGCATCACTAACATACATTTTACACAGTCGCGGTGTATTATCTTCTAAGGTGCTGCTGAATTAATTTTTTTTTAAATTTAGGATAATTGCTTCACTATTCACAATTGAAATGGAAATTTGCAGCTTGATTTTTTATGCAATCTTTTTTCAGTATTTGGTGATGATGTTATGTTCACTTCATTAAAAAAAAATCTTTGGATGAATTTATTTTTCTATGCCCTGTAAAATTTGAAATTTCATGAGAATGATCTGTGGTTCCAGATAACATCTTCTCCTACAAGAAAGAACTTCCCTATCTCTTACTTCTCTTTCCTGTCTTCAGTTCCAACCCTGGAAGAAACAGAAGCAGCTAAGTGGGGTGGAGTGAAAGAAGTATAAAGAGAAATAAAGCACCAGGTGGAAAAGGCAGAAGATGATGTTGCCCTCCCTCTCTATCTTTAGCTTTTCAGACCAAAGTAGTATTGGGCTGGGAGGGAAAAATCTTAAACTTTAGCTGAAGTTCAGAGTTTTTGTTATTAAACTATCTGCACCTTTAAATTGATGAACTGAGACTATTCTTGTGACTTGCAGTGCTCCAGGACTTTTTATAATCTAGAAGTTACTGGAAAATCTATTGGACTTAACAAGCACACTGAGTTGGTTTGAAAGGGCCACAGGAGGAAACATAAAGTTACTTTATGATTACACCCTGCTGAGTTCATCTCTTGCTGTGTGGCAGTTATACCTGCCTGAGACACTGCAAGAAATGATGAATAAAACTGTCTAAGCTATTTAAAGGTGTATGAAAATGGGGGTGGGGCTGGGATCTTGACTTCACCATAGAGACCCTCCAACAGAGCTCTTTCCTCCATTTCCTTTTAAATTTTAAATCTTACCTGGGAGAGATGCTCCTATTTCAGAAAGGTTTTCCCAGTAGTGCATCATCTGTTTCAAAAGAGAAAACCCTCCTGGCTCCCAGATGTCAAAAAGAAACAGCTGATGGAGAGTACATACTGGTCAAAGTGTTGCCTCTATGTTAGCCAGGGGTAAATACATCCCTCCCAGAAAAGTTAATGTAAAAGCAAAATAACTGTACTTTCTATTTCTGACTGGTATTTATAATTCGGTTACACCTCTTGAGGAGTTACCAGAACCACAAGGCAATAATTCTCTGATCACTGCAATTATTAAGAGGGAGACACATGATAATTCCATATCTATAAGTATTAAGTCAACACTTTACAGTAGTATATCTCAGTTAACTAAATCACCTTATAAGAGCTGGCATGACTCTCATAGAAAGTATGCCTGTCCTTTCTTTTTTGCAGTTTTTCAAAAATGTTCAATTCGTTCACGGATTCATTCATTTCCTTTCATGCCTTATTCCCAGTCTACTTCCTCCCTCAATGAGCAACAATTCATTCGTAGTCTATTTATTCATTTTTATGCGTTCTAGCAAGGCATGTGTTATTTTATGTGACTAACATTAAAAATTGTCACAAATGGTATTGTACTGCAGAGTTCATTGCACTTTTTAAAACTTTTTTTCTTTCGTTCATCATGCACTGGGTTATCATCCAGACTGTTGCTTTTAATGTCTGTATAGTCATCCACGGGGCACATTTATCACTACACAGTGACAAACAGCCAGATTTCCTCCAAATTCTCAAGAAAACTCTGGAATGAGTATCCTCATCCATCACTGTATTAACCTGTGTGATGAGTTCTTTGTTATATACCTCAAAGAGAAAAGGCTGGGTCCTTATTTCCCTATGTCCAGATCTGCATCTGTGGTTACACCAAGCAGAGCCACATTGTTCTTCAGAGCAGCTACATCCATCATCCCCTCCTCCCACCAAGAAATTCACTAGTAGCTCTACTTTGCACATCCCACTGAGTATCATCAGCTTTCCCAACTTTTGTTCCATGTAAAAAGTGATGATTTGTTATTTTTATTTGCATTTCTCCAATTACGAATAAATTTGAGCATCTTTTCATATCTTCAATAGACTCTTTCTTCCTTCTTTTTCTGTGCTGTGGATCAAACCCAGGGCCTCACACACTCTCTGCCACCGAACTACACCTCCAGACCTTCAATACCCTCTTAGGTGAAAAACTGGTTCAAATTCTTTGCCCATGTTTCTGTTAGGATTAATGCTTTGTTTCTTGTTGATTTATAAAGTTTCTTATACATTCTAGATATTTATATTTTGTTGCTTTACACATTGCCAGAATGTTCTTTCAATCTGTCATTTGTCTCCTTCATTGAACTGAAAACTTTATTCTGACATAATCAAATTCATTACTTTTTGTTTGACGGTTTCGTTTTGTTTCTGTCATTTTCCTTAAGAAATCTTCACCACCTCTCTATCATAAATATATTTTGCAACATTATATTGAATTAACAGTTTTAGTTTTTACTTTTAGGATTGTGATTCATCTAAAGCATTTTTTCATGTGATATTTGGTAGCAATGTAGTTTACAACATCAGTAGCTTTCTCTTTGAGGAAAAATAGCTAACTAGAAAATATAAAGGAAAATGTCACATACATAATGGCAACAAGCACCTTAAAATACTCAGGAATGAACACTATAGGAATTGTGTAAAATCTGTATAAAAATATAAAACTTTACTAAAGGGTAAAAAGAATTCTTGAATAAATTAAGGGACCTACAATGTTCTCCAACGAGATAATTTAGTATTACAATGATAACTATTCTTGTAAGATTAATCTATAAATTCACTGTAACCCCAATCAAAATCCCAAGGAGATATTTCAAGTGGATTTTAATAAGGTTATATGAATGTTTACTTGAGACGGAAGAAAGGAGTTAGCGTAGCCAAAAATGATTTGGAAAGAAGTGCTTGCCACATCAGATATCAAATGTACTATGAAAGTACAGTAATAAAATCAGTATCAATAAAGTCAATGTCACAATGATATGATAAAATGATATACAAAAAAATTAAAACACAGATTTCAAAAACAGATCCACATATATGTGTTCACTTATATAATTAATACCAAAAGATGAAATTAATTAGCTATGTAATTAGGAAAACTTAGTTATATTTTTGTATATAAAACTAAATATCAGACAGATTTATGAACTAAACCAAAAAGGAAAGATGACTTTATAAGAATATAATATTAGGGTATGGAAGGTTACTGTGGCATACAGATACCATACAGGAATAAATTGACAAATTTTATTAAATAAGATAGTTAAAGTTTCTGTCTGAAGAAGAAAGGCACTACAAAATTAAGATACAAAAACAAAATAGCCATGAAATTAAAATATAAAGTTAAAAATTTTAAGTCCAATTTAGAAAGAGCCCCTACTCTTTTCTACTTTCAATAGAATAAACAACCGAGGATAAAAGAACAGGATATGAATACTTGGAAAAAATTATCCAGTAAACATATGGAAAATGTCCTGTTTTATTATTCAGGGAAATTTAAAAATAGCAATGGCATACCACCTTTCACTATCAGCTTAGGAATATATATATATTTAAAATTCCTCTGTTTAGTGGGAAAACTGGAATTCCTAAAATTTTGAGTAGGAACATTAATTAAGGTAGGGGCTAGTTCTTTTGTGGTTGTTGCTTTGGCTGATCAATATCTGACTTCTGAGTGTAATCCCCCACTGTACAGGGTCTTACTGATAGCTGCATCTGTCTTCCCTAAGGAGATATACAAGCCAGATGACATACTTAACCAACACAACTCTCCTTCCTGGATTTCAAATCTCAGGGAAGCACCCCTTAGACAAAGGAAGTTGTTATGAGCTAAACTGTGCCTGCACAGTTTCACACAGAAATTCACATGTTGAAATCCTAACCTCCAATACCTTAAAAGACACCTATATTTGAAGATAAGCACTTAAAAGAGGCAATTAAGGGATCTGGGGCTGTAGCTCAGTGGCAGAGCACTTGTCTAGCACGTGCGAGGCACTGGGTTCAATCCTTAGCACTGTATAAAAATAAACAAATAAAACAAAGGCATTTAGTCCATATATAATTACAATTTTTTTAAAAGAGGTAATTAAGATTTTAAAAGATCGTTAAGTTGAGCCCTAATCCAATATGACTGGCACTCTCATAAGAAAATGTTGTAAGGACACAGAAATGTGAAGACACAGGGAGAAAACTGTTAATATGTGAGACTCAGAAGAAATCAACCCTGCCAACACTTTGATGTTGGACTTCTAGCCTCCAGAAGTGTTCAAGCCACTCATTGTGTGGTACTTATTTTTTATGGCAGTCCTAGCAAACAAATACAGAAGTGTTGGATTTCATTTGCTAAGTCAATAAAATTCTAACAATGGTCAGATCGTAAGTAATTTTGGTTTGTGTGACCACAAAGTTTCTTTGCAATGATTCAACTCTGCCATTGAAGCATGTAAGTACTCATAAATAATGTGCAAGCAAATAAGTAGGTGGGGTTCGTTCCAATAAAACATTTTTTATAAAAATAAATGGAGAGTTAGATTTGACCAGGGAACTATGCTCGCTGACTCCTGATTTATAGTGGCATGGTTACATTTCATCCAGAGATGGCAGCAGCAATTCCAATGGTCCAATAGTCAAAGTCCTGTCCAGCTTCACATCCATCTGCAGAGCCATCAATGGCTACAGGAGCATCTAGATGAAATCAGTCTATGTGGGAGGAGAGTCTCCTTGTTTTCATTCATTTCTGAAGCCTAACTCTGTGCTCTATTTCCTATATTTGTTTAAATTTCTTGATTGAATTATTTATAATGGGTACCAATGTATTCATTTTTTTGCACATATGAACTTAAAAATGGAATGAAAGCTCCCTCCTAATCCACCTGTTGAGCCTGCCTTCTGAGAAGACCTGAAAGGTATGATTTGTAAGGCTCCTAGGAAAGACCTCTGATCGGAATTACTACCAAAGTATATTAAGTTTTTCAAATACATTCTATTATTGATAAAGCAAATGTTTAAGGCCTTTTCTCTAATTTGCATTTTTCCCAAGTATAAAATCAGATTTTGAGAATTATGAATATACTTTTTCCAAACTAAACTTCCTTTTCCCTTCCATTCAAGATTCTGAAACACTCTTAGAAGCTATGCCCCTTTTCCTAAGATACAGCTGAGAACTTAAATCAGTTTTACAGCCTCATTATTGTCTCCATGTCACAAATGCCAGGCCAGTGAGAGCAGTAGTACATCCTTGATCAGTGTCCCGTCAGCTGTGGCTCTTTCTTTTCTATTGCTAATGAATAACCTTCCCCTGTTTCCAGGTGTGAAATCTTGAGACTTCTTTGACTTTTCCCCATCTCTCACATTCAACCTGCTTTTAATAATTGGAATGTCAACATTTTTTTGAGAACTTATCATACTCCACACACAATTATAGGAGCTAGGGAGAAAGAAAGAGACACAGTAAATCAGGAGTGGCCTGTGCCTCTAAGGTGCTGACAGTACAGTGGGAAAATAGACATGTAAGGAAACAACAGATCCAATCACGTGCTATGGAGCTGCAAAAGAATAGCTACTTCCCCAGTAATACCTGTTGCGTTCATTCCTTCCGCTACCTCCTCATTCCTTCCTACCTAACCTTCTCATTTGCAATTTGTCTCTCATCTCTCCATCTTTTCCCCCTATCTCCCCATTCTAATGCAGTCTATACAAAGGAGCCAAGTGGCTTCCCAAATTATGATTTTTCATACTTTATATCAATGTTCAAAAGTATTCTTAGTTTCTTATTGCCAACATTACAAAATACAAATTTCTTTCACCTCAAGGTCACCACCAGAACTTAGTATGCTCTCAATAAGTAGCTGGTGAATGAATGAATGAATCAATCAATCAATCAATTAATCTGAACTAAACCTCTCAATTCAAATTTTTATTTTATAATTATATGGTTCTAATCATACTACTTTATCTATATGGATAGAAATCCTGCCCCAAAGCACATCAACACATACTTCTTTCTGCTCCTTACTGGTGCCACTCTTCCTGTGTCTCTGGGAAGCCCTTCCTAGCTACCTCCCAACTACCCACACTCAGGATCATCTCTGGACCCACCTCCTCGAGTCTTCCCCAAATCATACTCTCTTCCAAATGTCAAAACTCTTTGTCTGAGCCACTCATTTGCTACTTATTGGAATGTGCTACTAGAAATTGTTATCTTTTGATAAATATGCCCTGTCTCTTTGAGTAGGATCCCCATCATTTATCAGCTTCTGTGAAAGTGGAACTGCAATTGTTAGTTCTCATATAATAATTTCTTAGAGTGCTGAAACAATGCATTTGGAAGAGAAAACAACATTTTATCCCAATAACTATGAATGACACATTCCCATGTCTACCTCCATTGCAGACTGAACAAGGGATCTGACAGGAAATCACGAGGCAGCAACCTTTGCTAGCATGATAATGAATCAGGAACATCCTGATCAACATCTTCCTTCCCATCAACACAACAGAATTACAAATCTATTTTCAGGGCTAGCTCCATCAAACCCACCAGCTGTCACAGGGTTCTTCATAATTTATTTGGTTTGATTATTAATGACTCAGACATGTTTAAATTGGTAAGTGGGAGGAAAGGATTAGGAGGGCTTCCTGGATGAACTCTGTGCTAAATTAAAAATCATCCTCCTGATACAATCCTCAGTGACCTTCAAGCTTTGGAGGAGTTGAGCAACAAATAACCATGTTTTCATCTCATTCTACAATATTATCATCTGTTCCATTCCCAAATCCAAGAGCCAGAGGGCTTAAAAATTATATGATTAACTTATGACTCAAAGCAACTGAGGAGGGATCACACCTATAGGCAAGTTAAGTTTTCCCCTGTGTGACCACCATAGCCGGAAGTCCTCCCCAGCTTCTCCATGCTGGACCAAGCCCTCCCCAGCCCCACTCCATGCCATACCCCCCCTTGGTGACATACCATCATGCTGCCTATCACAGTGTATTCAAATTTCATGCATCTGTCCATTCCAAATGGAATACAATTTATTCGAGATCAGGGTATTTTTTATCCTTGTAATTTCAATCCTTCGAAGATGTCCAGCAAAGAGTAGGCCTGCAATGTTTAAACTGAACAAAAACACCCAGCTTCTTGTGACTTTTAACTTCAGATTACCTGAATGCTATTTCAGGGAGTATAGCTATTGTGATCTCAACAGGGTTTTGTGTGAGCTGCCATGCTAGGGATTGAACCTAGGGCCTCCTGCATGATAGACAAGTGCTCTTCCACTTAGCCACATCCCCAGTCCTTGATGGATTTTTTTAAAGGTTCTTTTCAACAACTCTTTGTACAACACACTGACTTTAATGAGGCATTTTCACATGTGTAATTGAATTGATCTTCACACTATCCTTCAATTTAGGTACTATTATTTTCAATTTACAAGTGAGAAAAACGAAGGCCAATAAGAGGATATATGTGACAAGTAGAATAATAACCTTTAACAGATATCAGGCCCTAAGCCCTGGAACTCAAAAATATTATCATTTAAGCAAAAGGGTCTTTGCAGATGTGATTAAATTAAGGATCTGGAGATGGTGAGATTGTCCTGAATTTTCCAATGGCCCTAAATTCAATCACATGTATCTTTTTTCCCATATTTTTTATTGATGCATTATTATTACACATAATAGTGGGATTCATTTTTACATATTTATATGTGCATATAATATAACAATATAATGCACCATTCCTGGGTACAATTATATGTATCCTTGTAAGAGGGAAGCAGAGGGAGATTGTTCCCTCTCTCTCTTTCTCTCTCTCTCACACACACACACACACACACACACACACACACACACGGGCAGAGAGAAGGAAATACAGGGACAATGCAGCATGATGTAATCATAAGCTGAAGAATATTATTAGCCACTAGAAACTGGAAGAGGCAAGGCACAGATTCTCTCCTATAGCTTCCAGGCAAGCCCAGACTAGCTGACACTTTGATTTCAGCCTAGTGAAACTGATTTTGGACTTCTAGCCTCCAGAACTATGGAAGAATAAGTTTCTGTTATTTTAAGCCACAGAGGTTGTAGTAACTTGTTACAGCAGCAACAGGAAACTAACACTTTGGGTAACTGGCCAACTAATCATAAGTGGCTCAATCAATCAGAATTCAAACCCAGGTCCTCTGGTTTTAAATCCCAACACATTTCCCTGTTTCACATGTCTAGGGATGCTCAGAACAAGACTCAATCTCTGACTAGTAACTTTAAGAAGCTAGATTAGCTTTTCTACCTTTTATAGTGGGAAGAGTGGCAACTCTTTCACATTTTCTCCTTAACATTGAGCATATCTGTATGTGACATGCCCAATGCTATATGAAGCATTTTATATATACATGCATTATATCTTTCAACACTCACAACTTTAGGAGTCAGATGTGATAGTTATACTGATTACAAATGAAAAAAAATGAAGGTACAGAGGGGTTAAATTACTCACCCAAGGCTCCACACACTTTAGTTATTAGCATACCTAATAACAAATCTGGCAGGATGACATTTTTAAGGGTTTAACTGTGTTCAATTTCCCTCCCACATCAGCTTCTTTTCTCCTTTGATATTCTTCTTGTGCCTCACAAAGTGTCTGCCCCAACTCAAGTGAGACGTGAATCACCCACTGCCTTAGGAATATTAAAACAGATGGAAGAGACAGTGGCATGAAATCATTTCCTCTTGTTCAACAAGCTGAAGTACAGGTACAAGTTTATACAAATTTGAAAAAATAGACTATTTGGTCCTCCAATGTCCCTCAGGTTAAGAAACAATTTCATGACTGGGGAGAAGAGGGGAGGGCGCTCACAGACAGAAATTAAGAGGCACTCTAGCTTCACCATCTCAAGAGCAGTGTGGTAGCAGAACCAGCACTCAGACTACAGCAATCCTGAGTCACCCTCTGACCAATAAGTCAAGTTCATCTAACCTTTGCTTAGTTCCATCCAACCCTCTCGGTATGGACAATCATCTCCCCTTTCATCCTGTGAATTGGGTCACTGATATAAGAAATCACAAACAGCTGGAAAGAAGGGTGGGGCCCTGACACCTTGAAGAATAGGACAAAGGTATTGGAAGAACCCTCAGGACTGAAAGTATCATTTTATGGTCTCTCATAATCTTCCCAGATTCCCCTTATCTCCATCCCTATCAATATGGCAATCAGCAACTAATCCATTGGATCAAGGATGCATTCAATGATTTGGTTGCACATTGTGAGCTACAGAGGAGCCTGACTGAATTAGGTTCATCTGTCAGAAATGTGACATGAAGAATGATACTGATTTTTACACAGTATCAAAATACTCAGAGAGTTTGATATTTACTTTGTAATTTCATCATACACCATATCATGGGGGAATTTGCCCTGCAGATGCTTCTCTCTTACCTTGTTGTTTTTTTTTTTCCCCCTGCCAACTAATTCATTAGCAAACCAATCACAGTCACAGAGCAATGAACATGTTAGCCTCACTTCCATTTGTTCTACCAACAACATAGGTCCCATCCATTTAACCCAGGGCCAGGCCTAGCAACAATTTAGAAGCTGGAAAGGGCAGAACACCAATTACAATCCATAAGGTTTGGTCTGCTAGCGAGAAGCAAATAGCAAGTCTGACCTTTTAGACTTATGCTAACATGTAGGTTACCAGGGTCCACTTAGTCAAAGACCTTTGCCCTAGCCACCGACAAAAATTAACAGCATATCCTACCTTAAGCAAACAGACCTTTTGTCAATCTAAAGAAGCAGACTGAAAGCATCCACATATTTATTCTTTAAATGTTAAAAAAAAAACTTATTCAATGAGGACATTTGGGGAACTTCAAAAATAAAGGAAATGTTGCATGAGATCATATTATTGAGCAACTAGGCTCTAAGAGTAGACCAATCTTTGGTTAAAGTGATAAAATGATATTCTTCCATTTAACGCCATCCACAAATGTATGTACAAATTTTCTATGCATGTTATGTGTTCGTCCCCAGATCATGCACCAAGAGGAATAAATTTGTGTTACTGGCCTTCTAGAAGTAACTAGTTCCCTTTCTGATGCTCACTCAAAAGAAATCTGCCCTGCCATATTCATCTTCTTATTAGAGATTCCTGGAGCATTAGATAATTCCAGCTTACTGGTGAGGCAACAAAAATGACCCATCTCTGCCCTTTGTAATGCCACATCATACTGCATATTGGAATTATTACAATCTGAGTTCATCTGTAGGAGCATCACTGAGAAGAAAACACAGCAGCATATAGCAGATCCAGGATTCACATTATTACTCTGCCACCCTCACCCTGAGAAAGTTGCTGCCCCTTCTTTTTAAACCCTACCAGACAATTTGGAAGACCCTTCAGTGGTCTCTATGGCGAGTTGCTTTTTTAAAATTATCAGTATTCAACATTCACTAACTATACATATTTATGAGATCATGAGGATGCTTGACATGTATATATATGACAGGAATATTCCAAGTGCTTTTAGCCATTACCAATGTTCTTCCAGAGCTGGAAATACCGCAGCAGAAGCGTGTGCTTGACTTGAACTTTTGAGTGTCAACTCTTTTAAGTAATTCTAAACAGAGCATAAACTGCCATCAGAGAAGCATTTGCAAAAAGAAGACCAACGCAGAGCATGAGCAGCAGATGGGGCTTGAGAGCCAAGAATAAAAAACCCAGGATGCGTCCAAATTCTAAATCATTATTGACTGAGCTCTATGCTGTCTTAATGGCTTTTACTACCTCTCGGTTCCAATTTGAAGTGCATATTAAAGCAAGCAACATCGCAAAGACCAGAGGGGCTAGAATAGTAAACTACCCATAGCTTAGTAATCGTTATGCATTAATTATTCAGGAGCTAGAGCTACTCTTTGCAAACATTAAAACCAGTGACAGCAAAGAAATATGCCTCCCCTTTGGAGGATGGGAAGGAGTGGTGCTATTTGGGGTTGATGTTAGCATGATATTTAGCAGAGCATGACAGCTTTAGTAGATAAATAACGTAATGTAGTATCATGCAAACTGTTAGCAATGTATTGGAAGACTCAAGTATTCCCTGTAGGGCATTTACATTGGATTTGCTATGATTGCAATATCTGCACAGTGATGCATTACGTGTTTTATTCTCTTTATTATATGTTTTCATTACTTTGTGTGTTAGAATGCAATAAAGAAAGCTGAAGCAATAAAGGCTGATTGATAATAATAATTCTGCAAAGATGCAACTTCCTTTCTAAAGCAGTTCCAGAGTCAGAGGAACCAATGGTATCTGATCATCTGTTCTTTTGTTGAGATTTTATCCTCCTTTCTGATAAAGGAATGGTTATTGGTTCAGAAACAGCTTTCAGTGACAGCTGGCACCTCTTGGTTAAGAAGGAGGAAGGTGGGGAGAATGGGTCCCATTTAGAATGTTAAATCCTGCATGGGGTTTACTTCTCTGCTTCTCTCTTTCCTTTCATATCCTAAGTTAAATCCTGCATGGGGTTCACTTCTCTGCTTCTCTCTTTCCTTTCATATCCTAAAACTCAAATATCAGATGTTGTCTTTTAAAAGAAAAATAAGTCATTTTTTAGAAGTACCTTTGGGGCTCTGTGTCAGTTTTTGTGACTACAACAAATACCTGAGACAATCGACTTATAAAGAGAAAAGGCTCTTTTTTTCGGCTCATGGTTTCCAAGGTTCTAGCCCATGATCAGGTGGGGCCTTTGCTTTGGAGCCTATGGTGAGGGGGAGCACAGCATGGTGGGAGTGCATGGAGTAACAGGACCACTCACTTCAGAGCCAGAGGGTGAAAGAAAAAAGAAAGGATAGAGGTCCCCCAATGTCCTTTGATGGCACATCCCAATGACCCAAAGGCCTCCCACTAGGCCCCACTTCTTAATCTTTCCATCACTTCCCCAAATTGCCACACTAGGGACCAAATCTTCACCACATAGACCTTTCTGAGACACTTAAGATCCAAACTATGGCAGGTTTTTCCCCTCTGACAGCCTACACTAAAGTTTATTCAAAGCTCTTCCCAAGGGATTCTCTTAGTGGTTCCAAAATCACTAGAATTGGGAACTTAACATGTATGTACAGATGTGTGTGTTGGGGTCCCAACCTATGTTTAAGTGAGCTTCAGTTATGGCTAAGCATGTGTGATGAACTGGTGTGGTCTACAAGGATCAGATTTTGGCACAGCATTTTGC
Source organism: Geosciurus inauris (assembly GCA_004024805.1). Classification (NCBI taxonomy): domain Eukaryota; kingdom Metazoa; phylum Chordata; class Mammalia; order Rodentia; family Sciuridae; genus Geosciurus; species Geosciurus inauris. The sequence continues at coordinate 166,328 of PVHX01002375.1, forward strand.
TCAGAGTACAGAGTTACTTGTAACCATTCAGGAATGTGGTTGGACTAGAAACAAAATCGAATGTTTCTCTGGGGTATCATGCAAAAATGCGGGGCTTTGGAAAACAAAGGAGTAAGAATGTTGCTTAGGTGGAAAAAATAAAATGCAGAGGCAGTAAGCATCCTCCTCCTCACCTCTATGCCCAATGCACTACCACACTAAGATGCCTGGGAAACACAATCACCATGGGGTTTTGGCTGTGAGAGGATAGACAGAGAACAGCTCCATCTGAGGGTGAGATGGACATCAGCCTCTTCAGGAAGCCATCAGTCTTGGTGACATGGAGAGGCACAGTCTAAAAGGTTCCAAAAGCAACACACATCCACCAGCAGCAGGGCAGATCAAAGCACAGCTGAAGACCCCTGTGAGGCACTTCCTAGGACCCCCAGAAAAACTTGGGAAACATTTTGCTGGAAATTGGGACTTTGTATTATGTAAATGTGTCACAAGTCAGTGAAATTTAGATTATAAACATTAAGTGCTTTATTTTACCCAATACAGATGAGGCTTTGGGAAAACTTGGGTTATTTGTGAAATAAGGGGAAAATTCTATTTGCAATTGCAAAGGGCAGGCAATCACTCTTAGTGTATGATTTCTAAAAGGCTCAAGCAATAGAAATTGTCACATTAATGGAAGAGAGTAATGATATATTCAGGTCAGGCCAGTGAGTCCTCCCATGGGAAGATGTCATTGCAAAGGTGACATAAAGGATAGGGGTGCCTAGGGACCACATCAAACTGGAAGGGGCAGTACTGTCAAAACATTGGGCACATAAGAATATACCAGAAACTTGTCAAAGTACAGAACACTGGGCCCCACTCCCCAAAGGAGCTCAACTCAGGTAATTTACAAGGTCCTCAATGCTAGTATAATCTTAATAGAAGTGATCTTCAAAGTACTTTCAGATAAACACCATTATGAGGCTATCTGTAGAGGCCAGCTGGGTCTGCACTGCCAATCTAGAGGCCAGACCATTGTCGAGGGAATCAACCACTGAGTCTGTACCTAGAAGAGACAGAGGGCTGGTAAGGCAGAGAGTGAAGTGAGGGAGATAATTTCATATGGTGTGACCAAGCCTTGGGCACAGAAAACAGAAGTCAAGAGAAGCAGAAGAAAGAGTGAGGATAGTGTTGCAGATAAACAGGGAGCCGAATCATGGCTTTTATATGATGCTCTTGGCCTGATGCTAGAAGGCCTCACACTGGCTAGACAGTGATAGACAAACCTTAAGAGAGAACTACATATGACCATCTATTCCAAGCGCTTTTATAGTCATTGTGTGCGATAGTTATGTTTTTAGGGGTGCCAGATAGACTTCTTAAATACATTTTTCTGGTGTTTTTCAACATTTAAAGCATACTTAATGTTTCTTTTCTTCCTGTTTCCATATTTTTATTGGTGCATGATAGTTGTACATAATGATGAGATTCCTTCTTACATATTTGTACATGTACACAATGTAACAATATAATTTGGTCAATCTGATTCCCTAGTACCTCCTTCTTTCCCACTCCCATCCCCTGGCCCCTTCCCTCTACTGATCTCCCTTTGATTTTTATGAGATTCCCCACCCTTATTTTCCTCTTCTCCCTCTAGCTTTCACATATGGGAGAAAACACATGACCCTTAACCTTATGAGTTTGGCTTACTTTGCTTTACATAATGGTTTCAAGTTCCATCCATTTTCCTGCAAATGATAGGATTTCATTTTTCTTTATGGATGAATGTTTTTCTTAACCACCAGAATTCTTTGCTGTTGAGTCATAGGTGTTAATTTGCAGGTTAGTTATATTCAGATCAGATCAGTAAGTTTCCATGGGAAGCTCTTTATTTCTTCATAGATATTATTCCTCAGAGGTTACTCTATGAGTCGAACTAGAATTGTGGGAAGAGCTTGTGCTCTGGAGGCAGAATGCCTGCCATTCAAATCCTATTTGCAAATTGGCCTAAATCACACAATTTTGGACAGTTATTAATCAAAGTTTCATTTAACCAAACTATTGGTTTTCCCCCTCATATCCTAAACTAATTACCGAAGCTAATTTAAGTGACCCTGAGAAAATTCTCAAAAAATTCTTCTGAACAATAAAACTGAATACTTTAACAGAGTCAAATTCTGTCCTTGGATCTCTTTTGTGAACCATTGAAATGAACGTGGTCTTTGGTCTTCTCATTGTCAGCCTTGTTCAGCAATATTCTTCATAGCTCTCTAGTTATCAAGAAAACTGACAACATTACTATTCACTTATGTTCCAAATCATGGTTTTATGAGATTCATTTGCTCTCGCATTTGCCACTTTGCTCTTGCATCACAGCCTCTAGAATTTGTACTTGGTTAATAGAGCCTAAACCATATCCAAATCCTTCAGAGCAAGGATGCCTAGCAAATGCAGTATAGGACAGCAGACAAGAAAAAGTTGGCACAGAAGTCAAACAAGCCAATCTACCAGGTCTGCCACAACGAGCTTCATGAAGTGAGTGGGGATGTGTTCTTACTGTAGTTATTCTTTAAAACAATTTGTACAGCATCATGAGGATTTGAAATTGTGAAGACCTTCTCATTTTGTTAAATTAGAGGCCTGAGCTGTCTTAAATTAGAAAAATAGAAGAAATAGGACATAACTTCCATTTGTCTATGAACAAATGAAGAGGTTACATCGACATTGAAAGTTCCAAATAATGATATGGTAACAACAATGGGCTTTTCTTATTGATGAATCCAAGGAGAAGTCTAGCAATAGGTAGAGATTTTAATGAGAGTGTCATGGTGCCCCAGCATCTACTCTGGGAAAATTATCATACCATTTTATTTCTATTTTCATTTTGGTACCATAGAATATCACTGTATTTTACACATATACACATGTGTGTACTAGTGTGTGTTTATATACACATATACCTTCCCCAAAGTTTCCATGGATCTAGAATTGATTGAATGTTATCATGCCTCACTTAATATCCTGCCATGAAAAAATCAATAGAACAGGCAGAACTCATAGACTGAACAACTGACCCAAGCATGAGATGTTATTTTTGTCATAGAAAGGAAAGTCATCCTTCCTATCAAAATGAAGATATGTGGCAAGAAAAGCCAGTTGCATGAACTTGGATAAACCACTTACTCCCTCTAATCCTTAGTGTCCTCCAATTTAAAATAGGATAACCTAAATAGCAAGAATTAATTATGTTCAAGCCTCTTGCATTTTTCTTAGTAGAAATCCAATAAATGTGAACTGAATTCAGTTAAATTAAGCTGGGGATATTTCTAGCATATATAGGATCACAGAGTCATCCTAGTTATTATAGGTAAGTCTGTATAGGTACAGGGTCATAAGAATAGTCTTCTTGTACTTCTCTGGGTCATCAGCACATATACCACCTCTGGCTGGATTCCTTCAAGATGGATAACTTCATCCCCTGTCAATTGTCTAACACACCTGCTGCATGTTCAGAGCATCATCACCTAGCCAGCAAAAACTGCCCTCTCACAATGTGTCATGCAAAGCCTCCATCCTCAGCCCCTCCTCCTGGGCATCAGCTCACATTTGGAAGCATCTGGACCAAATGAGAATCCAGCTTATTGTTAAGCATCTCCAAGACAGAGATTCTTAGTGACCACATACAAACAAACAAACAAAAATACAGGGGGAAAAAAAGCAGAATCAGGCGGTTCCAAGATGGCGGCCTAGACAGTCCACTCTGCGCTAGGCTCTCAGGGACCAAAGCTGGAAGTGGTAGAGGTGCCGTTTTCCAGCCAGCTTCCTGGCATCATTCTGCAGCTCAACATCCCACGCAGGAATTTCGCTCGTGTATGTGTGAGTACAGGATCACCGGGAGGCAGCGGTAGCCAGGAGGCGTGGCTTCAGCGCCAGCCGCAGAGGCGCGGTTGCAACCTGGGCCTTGGCCCAGGGCTCCGGCTATCCGAGACTGAGACTGGAAGTAGCGGGGTGCCATCTTCCAACCAGTTTTTTGGCAGCTCTCTGCGCCTTGCCGCCCCACGCAGGAGTCTCGCTCGCGTGTGTGAGCGCAGAGCCACCGGGAGGCAGCGGTAGCCGGGAGGCGCGTCTTCGGTGCCGGCCAGAGAAGCGCGG